>PVLD010006627.1:9018-99017 GCA_004027595.1 Dinomys branickii | reverse complement strand
AGCATTTTCTTTAGTTCACACGTCCAGTTAGCTGTAGATTAAAGTGGGGAAGAAAATGTGAGACTGTGAGGTCTGCTTAAAAGCTTCTCCTGTGGGCAAGACTCTCAGGAGAATGTTTTCAAATCGAAGTGGAGAAGTCTACACCTTAAATTATAAAAGGTTGCTGGAGGTTAAAACAGCCTCCCTTATGAAAGGGTGACAAACATTTACGAAAAACATGAACGTACCTGTGTGGAAGTAGTGACAGAAGTGAGGGCGAAAGGCAGCAGACTGTTCAGGGAACTTTCTAACATAAAGAGAAAGCTACGCAACCTAAACAAGACTGAGACCATCCAAATTTTATTGTTGGCTTTTAAAATAAGTGTAGAAATTACTTCATTCAATTTCCCATCCAAAGAGGAGAGCGACCTTATATTCTAGTTTCACACTTATCCTCAAACTCAGGAGGAGAGAGATGTGAAATTTTTACTAGCTCTGTGTTCTCCAGCAAAAATTTACCTTCAAGAAAGCTTGAATTTCAAGAAACTCTAGGCCACCAGGAAACTGGGGTTGTCTTAAACCAGCCAACTATAGGATTCAATCTATGCTTACATGTGAAGTTTTAAAATGATGGTTGTAAACTTTATTAAGTACATTTATATATAATGTAAATTTTAACTCAATACAAGAACAAACTCTTCAGACTTTAAGTTTCATTACATTGAGTATCATTATCTGCTCATACAGAAAAACTGACACTCAAAACAAAATGAGTCCTATATTGTGGGCAGTGCTGTCTCACTGACATGGTAATGATATCGTGCCCACAGGGATTAGTTTCTATTTCTGGAGACTCTGTACTTCGAGACTATGAGTTTTCATCCAGCACCATGAGAGATCACTATTGTGGAATATGTTCTTTTCTCTCTCCCTTCTGCCTTTTGACAAAGGGGCAACAGCTCATCCAATAAGAAGCTGGACTTTTACCCTTTACTGGAGAACGCAGGGCAGCAGGTGCTCAGACAGGTGCCCAGGAAGAAAGGTAAGGAAATCTACAAGTACATAGTCAGAGATTTGCGTGCTCACAGCGTACTGTGATTCACTCATAAAACAGCGCCCACACTTCTGAGCGAGGGAAATTAAGCATGACAATTTTGAAGCTTTTTAAAGAACTAATTAATTCATTTATTGGTTAAATACAAATAAGGTTCACTTTTTTTCTCTTAGCCTCAGGCCTAAGTCCTCAGAAGGCTGTGAAGCCTGCATAATGACTTCACCTGAATTTAATTTTGGTCAGACTACTTTGAAACAGCTACATGACTAATTCATAGTAGTTATCTGTGAGAAATCTCAGACCAAGCTCCCTTCCTCAGTAGGTGCCCCTGCTCGTCTTGGGTTCCTCTGTGTCACAGTCCACAGAAAATAATTGAAAATGTTGCCATTGTAGGTGGGTCATATTGACCTTTGGGATAATTTTATGGATCTGTTACTGGTAAGTTAATATGAAATGTTCATACCAAAGTCTAAGACATTCTAGTATATACACAAATTCGAAGTTAAATTGAGACTAAACAGAAAAAATAAGCTTATTTTGACACAGGTCATTTGGAAATGGCCTGTTATCCCTGCTACCTTTTCTATTTTTTTTCTGCTGTTTTTCTCCTGATATACCCTAAGGTAACTCCAACTAGGGTACAACATTTGACTTTTCCAATGGTTGCTAATGAACAACTTACTCCAGATATACAGAGAAACTCGAAGAAGTCATAGCATCTGTTTAGTAAGTCACCTTTGTCAATGAGTAATTCTATGCCCATTGCAGGTGATAGGACAGAATGGCTTGGACACTACCGTGGAACTCATCTGACACAGCATAACTGGGTAGTTTTTTAAAAGGAGAATTACTCTGATAAGCTCTTGAGCTGAGAAAATTGGCCTTAGGGACTTCTTTCACTCTGCCCTAAGTCTGCCTTACCCTCTCGTCCGCTCCTTTCTTCCCTACCCTGCTGTTAGTTCCACCCAGCCTTATTCAGTCCTAGCTCCACATAATAGGAAAACAGTTAATTAGCAGAGAACAACGAATGTTACTTTACAGGCCACCACACTGAAAAATAACCCCATTCAATTGCTAAAACACTTTTTTTTCTCCTTTGATAAAATTGTGTTTGGTGCTTTATTATGGCATCCTGTATTTCCAAAAAACACCTACATCCTAAAAGGCATCCTATCTCTGTGAGTTCTATGAAAATATGAATGGGTAAGTATGAAATTATTTATCCATTTGTAAGATTAGGACTAGAGAGTCTGAGTACAGTTTCAAATCACCCAGAATGCTTAGTGTTTTACTGATGCATAACGGGAAGATTTGTATATTTAAAGGTAAGAAACAGCTTATAGCAGAGGACAAAGATAGGAAATTTTATGGTACACTTTTAGACGGTCACTCTGAAACCAGAATCTATGCATTCAAGCACCCTAAAATGATACAGACCAACCACACACACACACACACACACACACACACACACACACACACCCCTTAGAGATGGAGGGAGGTAGCACCATATTCCCGGCCTATTGTGAGTTCCCAGAAGAGATTCAGAGGTGCTCCCGGTTGGGGCTCTAACACTCAGATATTGTGAACCTCCTGGATGGACTGGTAACCCCCTTTCCTCTTCCAGATGCAACAGATCTAAATAAAAAAGGAGTCAAAGATGGCTTCCCTGGGGACTGAAATTCATGACCTGAGGGATAAGGAGGAGTCAAAGTGAAAAATGGGACAGGACTTGGGCCCTAATTCCCGGGAATAAAGACACACTTGACTTCGCTTCTTGTCTCCCTCTTGGGATTGGGTCCCTTGCATTTAGCATCCCAGCTTTGAGCTGTTTCCTTTCTCCATGGTTAGAAATCCTAAGCCCGCTGCAGATATAGCTCAGTGGCATAAGCACCTGCCTGGCAAGTGCAAGGTCCTGAGTTCAATCCCCAGTACTGCAAAAAAAAAAAAAAAATCCTAAGCCCATGGCACAGAACTTGCCTTCAGTATCCTATGTGTTGGCTGAGGCTCAGGGTGCTGGGCATCAGTGTCCACGGCAGCTGCCAGGGGCTCCCAATGAAGCTTCGTCCTCCAGCCCTGACTAAGGAGGAAATGGGACACTAAGCAATGGGAGATACGATTTAAAGATTTAGCTTCTGTTCTTTTTTCCCCTCGTGCTTTCCCTTTTTCCTCCAAGCAATCATGGCAGTGTTCTTTGCCTCGGAAGAGATGTGATAGGCAGGAGAGAAAGAAATAAAACCTAAGGCTATGACTTCTAAATACATACATCTTTAGGAAGACTGAAAGAATCAGAGTTTGGAAAAGTGAATCAAATTTTATGTAAAAAAAAAAAAATAAGTAAAATTTAAAGTCAGTGCCACCAGGCATGGCAGAGCATGCCTGTAATCTCAGCACTCAGGAGGCTGAGGTAGGAGGATCATTGTGAGTTCAAGAACAGCCTGGGCAGCAAAATGAGCTCAAGGCCAGCCTGAACTGCATAGCGAGACCTTGTCTCAAAAAAGACAAAAAAAAAAAAAAAAAAAAAATTTAAAGTCAGTGCCACAGCCACACTAGTATCATTCCAAATGTTTGGTAGTCACACATGGCTACCGGCTATTAGTACTGGACAGCACATGTACAGAACATGTTCACTGTCACATAAGTGATAGAACCGAGACCCACACAGAACCAGACCAGACTTCCTGACACAAGTTTTTTTTTGGGGGGGGGCACAGGGGAGTAGCAGTCTGCCTGTCAGACCAAGGCAGTAGCAAGCTGGGCAAAGCCTGGGCTTTTAAACTCTTTTTCGGGGTGTGTGTCAGCAGGCCAGAAAAGCCCAGGGTGGGGGGTGTCCAAGGGTCAGAACAATCTGAGCAGGGTTGGTTGTTCCTGGGCCAGAACAACCTGAGCAAGGTGAGCTGTTTGTCAGAATCCTGCCAAAGCGGATGAGGGCTGGTTTGGCTTTTGTGGCCCAGGGGAACTGAAGCGGAACAGGTAAGGGAAGGAGAGAAATATTGAGAGTTAAAGTTTTCCCACGAGGGGGCCTGGCTGCCTTGTGACTTATAAATAAGCTGCACTGGATGGCATTAGGCTGAGCAGACAAAGCAGAGAGACAAGAAGACCTCTCCAATAAATGATCAACTTCTATCTTTGAGACAGAAGAAATAAGAAATTTATGTTCTCTTTTCCCCTCAGAAATCACCCTCAAACAACAGTAAAAATGAGAAATTGGTATGCAAAGGCCATTATTGATGAAGTACGAGATGCAGTAACCACAATAAATGAGAAAAGTCAGCGGGAGTCTAACCAATTGGTTAGAAGATACCAGGGAGAAACATCTGTAGCTGCAGATTTCGAGGGAAGGTCACAAAGCGTAGTTTTCAAAGCAGGAGATCAAAGCTGAAGAGTGAATCCAGCAACAACTGTTTCTGAATGAGAATTTGGAGGGACTCCTGGGGGAACATCAACACCCTAGGATCACATCTGACAATGCAGAAAACAGGAAGGCGCAGGTGGTTGGTCTTTGCTAAAGGTCTACAGAGCTCCTCCAGCCAGAGGAAGTTTCCTGAGAACCAGGGGAGGAGCTCTACCCTGACTGTCCACCAGAGAGCAGGTCCAGAGGGCACTCATCTCATTTCAAGATGAGTAATAATAATAATGGGACATTTATGGAATATGTGCACAGAACATACACTGGAAGAATAAAAAGGAAGAGAGGCAGGATGAACAAATGATGGGGAAGATAATTCAAAAAAAAATTGCCATATCACAGATGAAAACTGAGACACAATCTATTTCTATAAACTAAAACCAAAATTAAACAAAAATTCTTTAAAATCATTACTAAAACAAAGCTCAGAGAGACACAGCGAGAAGATGAAGGGTGAGTAGAGTTCAGGAAGAAGCGGAAAGCGAAGGCACATACAATAGGTGAAAATCATGATGGAAACAAAACACAGAAGAATATTCAGCACATAAAACACAGCAGGGGACACAGGGGTCAGGCTGGTCTTACAGAGAGTAAAATGAGGGGCTTGAGGTGCAGCTCAGGGGCCAAGGACATGCTTAACATGGCTGAGGCCCTGGGCTCCATCCCCAGCACAAGAAAAGAAGACAGCAAAGGAAAATGGAAGTGGACAAAATGAAAAGAAAGAAATAATACATATAAAAGAAGAAACAACTTAGACATAATTGGTGGCACCAATAAAGAATAAGACAAATATAAAGAACAAGGCAAATAACTCAAGATGTTCTGATACTCAGAAAAAAAATTATTGAAGGCCCAATTATCTTAGTAACAAAAATAACTGTACCACGTAGTTTGTAAAGCAGATCCAGGGCAGCAGCTACTACCTTCTCTCCCACATCCGTGAGCCTCTCAGCGCGCTCTGACTGACTCCCAGTCTAGGCCCTGTCACAGCTCCGTGCCTGAGGGCACTGCCGTAGATGCTGCAGGCTTCTCTGCTCATGGACTAGTCAGCTACAAGTACCAGGGGGTTGGTATTAATTATTAAAAATGTATTTTATTATTGTGATTAATATTTCTATATTAATTAAATCAAAAAGGGATTATAATCAGAGCTGAATAGCAAGCACAAACTTTGCTACACATTGAAAGGGCATTATTGAAACCATCAAAGGTTCTCGGGAGAGCTTAAACTGGAAGGTTCTGGGTCACAGCCTGTCCTATTTTTCTTGAATTCACAGGCATGTTCCTGAGGCTATGAGTGAGTCCTCTGGAAAAGAGACCTCATCACAGTCAGGGTATCTAGCAAGCATGCAGTACTGATAAGCAAAGGACCAGCTACTCAACAGGGTTGTGAGTAGGGGACAGATGCTATGCATGTTTTGCTTCTATACTCACCGTGGCCCTGCTTGGCTCTCAGAACAAGGGCAGGTCAGAACAAGAAGGGCAACGAAAGGAATGCCAAAGCAGATGCAGGGTGTAGGGATGAACCACAGGAAAGGAGATATCAGCCATAAATCAAGACACTCAAAGTGGCAAAGCATGATGTTTGTCTATACTAACAATAGATATACCATGGAAAATGGCTAAAACAGTAGGTTTTACACACTGTTACCACAAACATATGTGGAATGCATATGTTAGTTAGAATCACTACCCCTCACTGTGCACACACTACAAACTACATTATACAGCATCTTGTATCAAATTGACAACTTTTATCTGCCAACTTAAAAGTGGTATTTTTTAGAAGACATGGTAAGGAAGCAGTGTGGTAGTTGGGCAAGAAAAGACAGGAAAGGAGCCAACTGGAGGCCCAGAGCCCATGACAACGTCTCATGCAGACCTGTTTCACAGATCTGTGCTGGGAAGGCCCAAAGGTCAGTGGTGGAATCTAGGAAGTCTGTGCCAGTGGGATGAAGGATCTGTGCTAGGAGGCTGAGGGATCTACACTGGAACCAGGAAGTTAACACTCAAAGTAAGAACCAGAGCTCCCCCAAAAGGTACCACAGCCATCCTCACCAACAGTGAGGTCCCAAGCTCCTCCAGTGATCAAGATGGATGAGTTTCCATCAGGGAAGCCAATGCAGCAAGCTTCTTCAGGAGACTGAGCTGTGCACCATCTTCCCCTCCAGAACCAGGAAGCAATGCTCAGAGTGAGGACCAGAGCTTCCCCAAAGTGATCCAAAGTCAGTTCCACAGCTGGCCTTGAAGTCACTCTGTACTCCAGGCTGGCCTGGCACTGGCAGTGGTCCTCATGCCTCAGCCTGCTAAGTGCTGGGATTACAGGGGTGCTCCACCGTGCCCAGTGTTACTATTTATGTCTCAATGTCCCCCAAAGCATCATGCGCTCTTAGGTGGGGCTGTTGGGAGGTGACGAGCTCCTGGGGCTATGACCCTAATCAGTGGTAAGATCCCTGATGATTTATAGCTAAATAAATTAGCTGTAACTTATTAACTAACAGCAAGTTAGTGGCTATGAGTAGGGGACAGATGCTATGCATGTTTTGCCAACGAGGTCCCGAGCTCCTCAGAGGATGAAAACAGCCAAGTTCATCAGAAAAGCCGGCATGACGAGCTCCTGCAACAGAACCAGCAGCTCCTTACAGCTTCCACCAGCTCCCACAGCTTCTCTTCTTCCAGCAGCCTCTCTTTTTCCTCTCCAGTTCTGCCTCTTATGCTGCTGGTAGCAGTTCCCAGGTGGGCCTCCCACACCCAGCACCACGCTTTCTCAGTTCGGCAGGGGGTGATAAGTTGACCGCCAGTTATCAATCCACTACAGTGGGTAAAACTATAAAGTGTTTAAAATGAAGTGTAGATTATTCAAGATTTTGAAGTAGGAAAGTCTTGCTTTTAGCTAGAACACAAAAATACCGAGGTTAAACAAGTTGGAAAGGTGGATGTCTTAGTTCCCTTCTTGCCACTGAGACGTAACACCTGATCCCCACAAATTAGAGGGAGACAGGGTTATTCTGGATCGCAGTGTGCAGAGGTTTCATGTGGGAGACCGCTGAGAGATCTGCGGTCTGCATCCATCTTGTACTGCTGAGAGACCTGCAGTTTGCATCCATTTTGTAAGCTACCAGCCATCTTGAAATTTTAGTTTCAGTTTCCATATATGGTCAACTTCCTGTAATGATGTAATATCGTGTGATGTCTGGACCTCCCTTCGTTGCTTAGTTACCCACTGACGTCAATCCCCACTCCTGCACTGTATATAAACCCGAGACTTCTGCTCAATAAACGAGGCTTGATCAGAATCCTGTCTTGCCTCCATTTCTTGTGTCTCTCTTGTCTCCCTATAATCCAACTCCCCCTCTCATTAGGAGCCTTCGTTGACTACCCGCAGGCCGGGACAGTTTCAGTCCACGGCTGCTGGCTGCAAGGCAGGGTGGCACAGCAGGGGGGCATGGCAGAGGAGAATCAGCTCATGGCAGCAGGAAGCAGAGAAAGACCAAAGGATCAGAGAGGGCGACAGATAGACCTTTCCAGACCCAGCCCAGCGACCCACCTCCTCCCCCCCCCCAGGCTTCACCTACCTATAATAAACCACAGCTAATTTATTTAGCTATAAATCATTAGGGGTCTGACCCCTGATTAGGGTAATAGCACCAGGAGCTCGTCACCTCCCAACAGCCCCATCTAAGAGTGCCTGATGCTTTAGGGGACACAGAGACATAAACCATAACATTGGACACGGTGGAGCACCCCTGTAATCCCAACACTTAGCAGGCTGAGGCATGAGTACCACTGCCAGTGCCAGGCCAGTCTAGAGTATAGAGTGATTTCAAGGCCAGCCTTGAAGAGACCTGAAGAAACCAAAGCTGAGAAGAAATTTGGTAGGTGACACCAATTAAATAAAGAATATATATTCATTTTTAGAAACTGTTAAAACCACACCATGAAGTTGGAAAAAAATTTATAATACAGATTATTTTAAAAGATTCCTAACTAGGCATGGTGGTACACACCTATAATTCAGCATTCAGGAGGCTGATGCAGGAGGATCACTGGGAGTTTCAGGCCAGCCTGGCCTACAAAGTGATTTTAAGGCCAGCCTGGACTAAATAGTGAGACCCTGTCTCAAAAAAAAAAAAAAAGAAAAGATTCCTATCCAGACTATTTAAATGAACTTTACAATTCAGTAAGAAAATAATACAAATCCTGATAGAAACATGAATGCAACAACAAAGTCTCAGGTCTGGTACATCTCAAAAGAAAAAAAAAATTAAATTCGTCAATTGACATGAAAATTTCCTACCAGACCAGGGAACCAGAACTTAAATTCACAATAAAATGTCAGTATAAATTGGCCAAATTAAGTAAAATTAAAATACTTGACAACACCAAGAGTTAAAGTAGAAGTCATCAACTAATGATCATTTTTATATTTTGTAGGATATAAATTAGTACAAGTACTTTGATCAGTTTGGTGTTACTGAAGTTGAAGATATACCTTATGACCTAGTGTATACCCAAAATAAGACTCATGTAAGGCCTGTAGCCACACCCAGCCTATAGCTTGTTTTGGCAAATAAAGTTTTAGTGAAAAGCAGTCACGCGTATTCACTTAAGTGTTGTCTATGGGTGTTTTCTGACACATTTGCACAAAGACAAGACGAGCTGTGAAGCCTAAAATATTTGCTGTCTAAGACTTTATAGGAAAAAGTTTGCCAATGGCATGCCAGAAATGCCTGTACCTGGGCAACAGAACATTATCTGTGAATATCATAAGAATATTCCTCACAATAGTCCAAACTAGAAGCAACCCCAGCATCTATCAATAATATAAACAATAAATAAATAAACTGCATTATACTTACATATACTGGAATACAATACAGCAATAGTGAGCAAATCTGTTATTACCAACATGAATAAACCACACAAGTGAACCCAAGAATGAAGAAATTATACTCTGTGAGTCGATTTATATAAAGTTTAAAAATAGGCAACACTGAAACACAGCGCTTGGGTATGCTTACGTATTTGATAGAGAAAAGCAAAGAAGCGAGCCTCATAAAAGAGATGTGGAGGAGAGGACAAACGGGGATTGAGAGCTCTGGAATTGTTTTAGGTAGTGTTGTCCTATACTTATCTCAGTTGCTTGCGTGTTTTATGCCCTGCACTGTATGTATATTAATTTTTACAGTAAAATAAGATTTTTTTTAAAGTGTGGGTAACTAGTGAGCCCTGTTCAGTGGATACCACTCAAAATCTATGAGCCCCTGGCACAACTTGCTGGTCCGTTTTGCATGCATCCCCTGCCATAATTATGTCTTTGCTCTTGAGCTCCTCTGGCTCCCCAAGAAGACTCTTCCAACCTCCTCTCTGGGAGTGGCACCTGGGCTGCCAGAAGTTCTGGGATCCTGAGACAGCCAAGGAGAACTAAAAGGTGGCTGCGTGCAGAGGCCGGAGATTTGCTGGGTCGCAGGTGCTAGTGGAATATCACTCTCTCCACCATGCCTGGAGCCTTCATATGCTCAGACTAATCTCATCCATGGTTCACAACCCTGCCTGTTTCCTCCAGGAAGAACAGGTAAATTCCATCAAAGGTAAGACTTGGATGGGGATTACTCAGACATGGAGCTTACACTAAAGATCAGGTATACTTGGTCCATGATGAGAATGTGTAACTGACTACAGGATGGACCTCGAAGTATTTCAGGGAGTTGAAAATGAACAAACACCAAGTAACAAAGTGAAAAAGAACACCGGAAGGTCCAGCTCCTAAGCAGTGTTCAGTAGAAACTTACTTTAGCTCTCACTATTCCTTTTATTTCTGGAAGTGCCTGATGCTGGTCATTTCTGAGACTGTAAGGATCCTACCTCTGGTCAGGTCTGACCATTCCGTGTTTTGAGCCACTTAAGTCAGTTTTCACTCACCTATCTGCTTTCCAACATTCACGGGCTCTATCAGCTCCTTTCTCTCTGTCTTGGTAGTTACACATAATATATTTTTAAATCCTTTTACAGTGTTTTCACTGAATTTTCAAAAGAAATTGACTAAGTGCATACATTCAGTTGGCTATATTTCCACAGAAGGAGTTTTGGTCTCTTAATCTTTAAAATGAAACATTAAACTACCTTACGGGGTTCGTATGACTATTGAAAGAGATTTATATATGCAGATAAAGTTACGCTATTTATTCACACACAAACACAAACTCACATGCTCACATATACCGCTCCCTATCCCCCAAAGGTCATGTAAATTCAATCAAGGGGGAAATTCAGCCGTGGATTATTCAGATAAGGAGCAGGATGTATGGGGGGCACTCTTAGTCCATGATTAAAAAATATAATTGACTACAGGAACCCTGAGGATATTTAGATAAGAAGCATCAAACTTTGTCTTGAAAGACACTATTAAAGCGGGACACACATTTATAATCAGTTGTGCATCTGGGGAGATATTGGGACTTGAATAGGACACTATTAGTAAGCATTAACAGAATGTGGTCTATTGCCTGACTTGTGAAATCTACTAGCAAAGGAAGATCACAGTTTTCTGTTAATTAGGACCACCTACAGCGTTGGAAACCTTTCCGAATGATCAAAGGGGAGGCACACTTCACCCAGGAGATGTTGACAAGCTCTTCAGCTTGTTAGCATAAAATAACTTTCCTCTAAGTGCTTGATGTGTGAGCTCTTTTATGCTCTGCCACAGTTTTGGTTTAATACTTTCTGAAGTGATATTCCTTATATAAACAATGACTGTTCTGTGAGAATTTGATTTCTCCTGATGCCTGTCTCTGTATCATTTAATATCAAATACACTTTTGTGAGAATTCTTCCTATTGCCAGAATTTTAAGACACTTTACAGTATTGAGAATGTCATTTCCGTTTTGGAATTTGCAGTGGAGTCTGTATAGATCTTCGGGGAGAGCTCCAATTACTTAAGAAACCATCTTCCTTCCCTTTGCCTCGTTCACAGCAGCATAAATACTGGTCTCTAATGTTCAACTTCCAAGGAACCGAGAAAAATGCAGTCTTGGTTTGAGGCCTCAGAGCAACGACTTTCTGAGCTTAAGAGGAACAAAATGGTAACGCCTTTGGTCTATGTAAATAGACTGTGTTAGAGTAGGAAGAACATTTCCTTTGGATCAGATAAACATGGGCTCAAATCCCCACTCTGGAATATCTATGTTACTTCAGGGATGCAACTTCATCCCTTAGTGTCCAAAATGAGAGTCATAATTCCAACTTTAAGGGTTGTTTGAAGAGGCAAAAGGGAAAAAGCTGAGAAACCAACCAACGCATGTAGATTCTTCATGGTTTGTAACTGTTACTAATAAAAAGTTACAAGGGCTAGGGATATAGCTTAGTGACCTAAGTCCCTGCCTGACAAGCACAAGGTCCTGAGTTCAATTCCCAGTACTGGAAAATAAATAAATAGGTATGTTTAAGGATCTATATTCTGTTTTTAATGTAAATCAAATATGTAACTCCTACAAATTGGCTAAAGAAGAAACACGGTATTCAAAACAAATGCATACATAGTATCATTTAGGTAATTCCACTTCAACTTATTATAATCTATCAGTCAGTTGAATTCCTTTTGCTAACAGACATCTATTGAGCACTGATGTGATAAACTCAGCTCAAGGAGCTAGAGATAAGGGCCTGGAGATCCTGAGACAGTCCTGACTCAGCAGGTCAAGGGGACCTCCATCCTTCCTCCTTGTGGCAGGATGCCCTCCCACTGTGAGCTTATGGACATGATGTGTCACTCTCTATGATGCTTTTGTAAATCACCATTGTGAATGTTCAACTAATAGCAAGGGAAGGGAGCAGAAGTATCTTTCTTCTTCATTTTGCACCATGTTGTGAGGATGTCTGACTGCCGTTGCTTTGTGATATCTCTGCTGGAGGACACAGAATGGGCAAAATGAACATGAAAGTAAAAGCAGTGGCCAATGCAACTGCGCATCCTCCCAGGTATAAAGGAGAGAGGTCTTCTAGAGGGTGGGGCACTGCGCAGGTAGTGTCCTTGGGGCATCTGCGGCTCGGTCCTCCACGCCCCACCGCGCCCTGCTTTTGCAATCAGGGAGCAGTGGCAAAGGTATGTGGAGGGGTTTCTCCAGAAATGCAGCTGGAGGAGCAGGCAGGGGCCAAGCTGTGGAAATAGCCTCCCTTCTCTGGGCACCAGGGAGCCCACAGAGGGCTCAGAATGGGGAAGCCTCACGGTCAGATCAGCATTTCAGGCTGATAACTCCTTATGGGGGAAAAAGGGCTGTGGGGGAGAGAGGGGTTAAGGAAACCAACTAGGAAACTATTGCCTTGTTGAACTTTTTCATATAATAACTATATGTATTCTATAAAGTATCTCTCTGGACCTCAGAGTGCTAGGTTATTTGTGCAATATTCAACACAGTTTCACTCCCCGAGCCCTTTCCTCGACTCCTTCAGTCCTCATTAGTGTCTGCAGTGAGATAAGAAGTGTGGGGTATGTCGGAACAGAAAAGGATGTGACATAAAAGACACACTGCCATCAGATCCCTCAAAACAGTCACCTTCGGTTTGCATGTACTCATCCTACAATCCTCAGCAGCATGCCTTTCACTGTAATATTTTTCTTTTAATTTAAGCATTCACCATATTTTCCAATCACCCTGTGCATGTTTAAAAGCTAACCTAACAGAAAATTAAAATTTAGTCTAAAGTTTAAATTTAGATATTCACCATAATCTCAACTCTTCTAAAATAAAACAAATAGAATATGCAAGTTCATTTTTTCTCTACATATGAAGTCTTAATTTTGAATGTGAAAGATGTGCAAATATTTGCTGGCTCCCTGTCCTCTGGTACAATCTGGGTATTTTCCAACAAAAGATTTACATTATAATATATATGTATCTACTGTGATATTTATTAAGTTGTAAAAATCAAACTATACTAATACTTATTACACTTATCTATCACACTCTATAATTAGCTTAAATATATGCATGTGAATATGGGAACATATCTATGAAAATTCATTGAACCTAAACCGCCTAATAGAAAATCACTAATAGACTTTCCTCAAGTTGTACTTTGGAAATTCATCCTTTTTAGAAGTTGTAAAGTATTCATAAAGATTGAAAAAATGTGCAAAAATTTGCATTGATGGATGTTTTCTTCTCCTCCATCAGGAAATGATGTGCTTGAAACTCATTACAGATCTTCATAGAAACCCGGCCGAACGTGCCTTGGGCTTTGTGCTCATCGGCGCACACCGAGCTGCCTGCATAATTCATCTCTCTTGTGTCACGTTTAATGTATAACATGCACTTCCTGTTAATTATGAAAATAAAAACATCATATATTCTAAGAGCATAATTACAAAAGTGCTGCAAAAAAGTTATAAACTTGAAGTCTATTCGCTGGTTTCTCTTTAAAAGCTACAAAATCGGAGAGCTCTTTTCTATTACTTTTTAAAATCAGTTTAACAATGCTTCCTTTTCTCCTCCTACCTGACTCTACAGGATGATATAGAGACTGCATAACATAGGAAACAGGAAATAACAGAGACAGAGGAGTTACCAACTCTATCATCTCAAAACATTTAGACAAATAATAAAATGAACTCAAAACTTTGCAAGACAGAAACAAGATTGTTCTCTGGATATGAAGACCAAAGCAATATACTGATTAATGATTATTTTTTTCTTGTAAGGCATAATTTTAAAAATGTTTTTAGTTCATGGAAAAACAAAATTCCATAAAGGCCCCAATCCTGTTAGCCTCCAGCAGTCAAAATTCTTTTAGATAACATCTCCCCTTATAAAGAGGAAATATATCATATATTAAAATTCTAACTTCTTAGTAACCATAACTTGCTTTGAGGGAACTTCTTCTAAGTATCTTATCAAGCTCATAAATTTCAGAGTGTATGAGAAGTTAGAAAGTCTATTACAGTCTAACCTTCACACCTACATAATATATAAGCTCTAGCTACATGAGGCAGCCACCACTCTTTAGTTACTAATTAAACAAGCATAATATTAAAAATTAATACTAATTAAAATTGCATACTTGTCATAGGTAGTTATTGTGTATCTTTTCCCTGAACTCACAGAAGAGAAACTATCTGGCATTAAACTTTGGTGGGTTAATTTGATTTATAGATTAAGAACATGGGCTGGACTTGTTAGAGTGGCTGTCACCAAGTAGGAACTTTTTTACATAGATACTGCATAGATGAGTGACTATTTTGTGCCATCAAAAATAAAACTATGTGTTCCGTTTGCTAATATATACAATATTCAGAAATTTATCTACAAGTATTATCAGAACTACCCTGCTTATAAAAGTGAATATAAAACTTCCTGTTTGCTGGAGCAGCAGATAGGTTTTATGTGGTTAATAGCTTCCTCTATGTCAGCTTAGATACCTCTCATATTTATCTGAGTTTAGCAAACACTACTAATAACATTAGCCATTATTATTAAGTTCCCATAAGTGAAGCAAGTGGTCTGGGCGCTCATTATTTACAGAAATTCAAATAAAGAATCAAAGACAGGTGTGTAGAAGCTTGGTACAAAGGCAACACCAGATACCGAGTCTGCCATTCTCCTGGTGGGCATTGTATGGGTCAGCTCTCTCCTTGCTGGGACAGAACTTTAAACACCAACAACTTAATCTTAAAACACTCATAACTTAAAAGAGAAGGGATTTATTTTAGCTCGCATCTTGAAATGTTTCAGTCCATGGTCTGCCTACTTCGAGGCACAAACATCACAGCAGAAAGCCATGCTGGAGTGAAGCTAGAACACAGCTGCTCGCTTCACATAGCCCAGAAGCAGAGCATAAGAGAAGAACCCCGTCCCCAGATGGACCCTTGGAGGCACGCCCACCCCACCACCTTCAGTTGAACTTCACCTCTTAACGCGTTCAGCTGTGAACCCAGTGCATTCATCCAGAAGTTTCTTAATCCAGTCCGCTTGACAATTAAGATTAACCGGCACCAGGGGTCAGAGAAGCATCTTGTGGATAATGACGTTACCCCCTCAAATAGAGATGGCTAGTGAGCAGTGGAGCACCCAATCCATGAGCTGAGGACACAGCTCCGGCCTTGAGCTGTGGGAATGAATCATCTCCTAATTATTACACAGACTGTTCTCTAGGTGGAGCAGGGCGGAAGAGCACCCCGGCCAAAGCCATCAACTTGTGCAGCAAACATGTGCTTCTCAACTTATCTTAGAGTTCGTCATGATAGAAGCATTCAGTGTGTTTCCTAGGTCAAGAGAGGAAATTGACAAAGCATTGGAAAGTTGATTGGGTAGAAGAGAACATATACTCAGATTTTATTTTTCATTCATTTATGCTTCTCAAAGATGAAGTTCTATCACCAAACTTACATATTTACATATTTCATTACATACGTACATGTTTTCGCACTCCTAGAGGTTAGCTCACGTAGTTATGGAATCCTGCTACTCAGTGAACTCTCTGAGTATTTCTGGTTATGCAAAACTGTTCTTTGTGGTCACATTGTAAACGTACTATATACTTGTAAATGTAATATATACTTGAGATAACTCCAGTGTGCCATTTCTGTTTAATAAGGGAACAATTAAATAACATTTTAATAAAGATTTTCAAATCCACTTACATACTTAGGTTTTCCTAGTTAATGGTTTTCTTAAAAATGTGTAGGACAAACATACAAGGTTTTTTATTTTTAAAATTTGCTTAAATGTGGCAGACATTGTAAAAAAAAAGTTTAGGGTTTTTTATGTTTTGTATCATTTTGTTTTGTTTCTTATAAAGCAAAATGATCTCTGGGCCTGGGCAAATTGACTAAACTCTCATAACTTCTGTCTGATTTTTTTTCAATTGAAAAACAACTTTTCCCATAGGATATAATAAGGATGAAATGAGATAAGACAAGTTCAGCACAGAAGTGCTGATAGATCAAGGCTGCACTGTTATTACGGTATATTATTACAGACTGTTACACATGTTCCATACAAGAAGCCAAGAACGTGCTGAAATCATGCAATCACATTCTCAAATTTAAACGTAATTCTCATTAGTTGAGGACCTACATCACGTAGTTCCTGCTTTTAAGGAATTTATAATTGAGTAATGAAATAAATAATGTCACAACAAATTTACATTAGGAAAGCAACTGGTATACTGCAATCTGGTCCATCAGCAGTTCATAGATGATGACTTTGCTCAAACAGGGAAAACACTACTAAAATTTACAATAAAAAATAACTATTTTAAAAGAATGTAAAGTCATGAAATTAATCTTTATTGATGAGTGAGCTTTAAAATTTTCTTTAAGAAGGACTAATTGTCTCTTTAAGGAGTTTTAAAAGTGTAAGTTATTTTCAAGCTTCCAGTTGTAACTATCACTTTCATTAGCAGAAACCTAATTCTCATTAGTCAAATGAGAGACTGTAGTAAGGAATATTCTAATTCTTCCTCACAATGAGGCTCTCTTTCCTTTTTTTTTGGTCTTTTTCCTCCTCCTTCTTCTGAAGATTATTTTCCAATTTGCTTCCTGTGTTGCCCATGATTGGCCATTAAGGATCTGTGATTTCCCTCTATGGAGACCAGGTCAGGGTTGGCATCCCGACATGTCAGATACAGGAGAGATCAGTGCAGTCACTTCTGGTTGAAGTGGAGCTCACTTTGCTGATGTTCTGTTGTGGAACCAAAGACTCATTTCACTCTTCACTTTTCTCTCAGCGGTTTGGCTCACTGTCATAAATATGTTGGGTATTCTCCATACCAAGGATTGGGCAGATAGTAAAAGACAATGATTATAAATCCGTGGGATAAAGAATTTTCCCACATGCAGAACCATAGAGCATAGAAGATGGTCTTCACCCATCTGAGGACAAGATGTTGGGAGGGATTTCTGGAGAATGCCACATTTAGTCGTGGTCATAAAAATGAATTGGAATTACCCAGAAGGAATGCGCGCATGTGTGTGTGTTCACACGCTTGTATGTAGGCTGGGACTGGGACTGAGCTTTCCACAAAAGGTCATGTTGAGCAAAATACACACAAAGGTGCTGAAAAGCGTGCTTTTGCTATTTGAGGAAATAAAACTGGCAAAAGAGTAGCTGTGTGTCAAATTGTGGAAAGCCTTATATGAAATGCTGATGTACACCATTCACATCATGGATTTTCATAAGTGGAGATAATATTAGCAGGAACTGAGGTGCCTACACACCCAGTTCCATCTCTAGAGCTTCAACAGTAGTTGTACCCAAAAGTCTGAGAAGCATGCCATCTTTGGTTTTTCCATTTATGTTTGTCCCCAGGTGATCCTGTCTAATGCCATACATTTAAACCAGTGGTATGGTCTTCATTCTCACATGTTTGTCTCCAACCTCACCCTATCCTCTGAACTGAATCTCACATGCAACTGCCTATTTGATGTTCCCACTAAGATGTCTAACAGAGACCTCAGACAAGCCCAGCACGGAAATCCCACCACTGCCTCCCCAACTGCTCTTGCGGTTCCCCTTGCCTCATTCATTCACAACTCCAAACTTCTAGTTGTCCAGCTTAGAACACTCTCATCTCCTCATCTGACAGGTTGGGATATCTTGTGGGATCCTTAATGAGAGAGTAACAAGAAAGAGCTTCTTCCTTCCATTGCTACCAGCTTCAACTTAGCAACTATCATCTCTCACCTGAGACTTACAGTGTTTTCCCAGCTGAGCTTCCTGTCTCCCCGACTGTCCACACAGGGCTCCTTTCTGTGCCTCCCACCTCCCCTAGAGGAAAGCCTGAAGCTCTTCCCAGTCCTGAGAGCAGTCTGGGATTGGGCCTCTGTGGCCTCTCTGACCTAATAACCCGCCTCCTGCCTTCATACTCCCTCAGTGTTCCACAGACACCCAGGACACTTCTGCCTCCAGACTGGTGTACTTGCTAATCCTCTGCCTAGAATGCGCCTCCCACAGTGTTCTTACTCTTACTTCTTTGAGCCTTTTTGGATCATATCTTTGATGCATACACATGCGCACACACACACACACACACACACACACACACACACACACACAAATGTAGTGCCACCAGATAAGATACTCCGGTTTCCTTCTGCCTCTCAAACCTTCACCCTCAAAGTTACAAGCTTTCTGAGAGCAGAAACCAAGTCTTGTTCATGATTCATTTCTATCTTTTTGCCCCAAGTGCCTAACACAGTTTCTTATACATCTGGCTGTTCAGAAAGAGGCCAAAGGAATGGCTTTGCTAATTCATTCATACTTCGGAAACACAGAAATAATGCAACCTTCACTCCTTTCGCCAGAAATAACTCCTTTACGTCACAAGCCCTCTCCTGAACCACAACTCCTTAAGTGGCCATTCTAATGAGAAGGACAGAGTGACCCAGGTCAATCCATGAAAGAAAATGAGTCAGAGGCCACCTACTGCACGTAGCAGTTTAAAGCTCACCTTGTCATCTGGTCATATGGGGCCTGAGTCTTCCACAGGGACCAGAGATGGGTTTACTGGGAGGCTCAGTTCCACATGTACCTTCTAAGGCCCAACACCTAATTGCCTATTCCAAATTCTTTTTTTTTTTTTTCTAAAGAAATCTTCACCAAATCTTTAAACCTGAAAATCTCGTAAAATGCTGATGAGGTGGAAGAAAACTGTGTGTACTCCGCACGTCCCTGTTCTCTCTCTGACCCCCTCGGGCCTCCGTGTGCTCCTCGTACTTCTGCAATTCTCTTGTTCTGAAAAGATCTGACCTGAAAATTTTTTCAGCTTAGATTGGTTGTGTCCCTTTTCTTATCATTAAACATAACAATTCTCATTCTCCTTTTTTCCCAGAATTGTTGAGCAAATATATTTCTGCTTCACAAAGTCGAATCATCCTTATATTCAGCCGGGTTTTTTGTCATTCATATTTCTGATTCCCAGAGTTACGGCAAGTCTCTTACTGCTGTTTTCTTTTTATCTTCCGCATTTCTTTTTCTAATGTACAATCTCGGTAGTCAGCTTCTACCTGAGGGCTCTGTGGCCTACTGGGAAGGCTACCATCTGTCTGCTTTACCATCCTTTCTCCGGGCTGTGTGCACCGCTGTTGCTTTTCTAAACCCTGATACAGCACTTAGCATCAGAGACACATGCTGAGTACATGAAATGTGGATCTAAGGAAAGCTACCTGGGAGTAGCCTGTGATCCTGCTCCCAACAGGCACTGGCAAAAGTGCCTGTGCATTCATAAATTCAGAGTTTCTAGCTTCACCCACGACATACATTTGTTATAAATATAACATTTATAGAGTGAATACTAGGCTCTAGATTGCCCCCTTGGACTTTGTCTACAGTCAGGAAACTAAAGGGATTCTTAGTTTCTTGAAAATATTTTTTTTTTTAAATTGTGGATCTTCAGAGTAAAAAGCTCTTAAATCTACCAGGTTACAGTTTCAATGAGCCAGGATCTCTTTACTGATATCCAAGGTTTAGGAAGAATGAATCCAATGCCAGACATCTAAAATGGGGAATATCAAGTTATTCCAGCATTTTACATTCCTATAAACTTCCTTCTAGAACATGAGCTATGTAATAACGAGCTCCTTTTTTGTGGAATTTCATGGAAGACAATGACTCTTCCTTAGTAACTCACAAATCAACGCAAGGGCTGTCATGTAGAGTTGCCTTCAAAGCATTCTGTGACAGAAGCTGTATTTAATACGTGCATAGCACATAGCCTGTGCTAAGTGGGATCCTACCTTTGCTACACTATTTTCTTGCCAACCCTTCTCCACAGAGGCTCTGATTTGTTCAGGAGGAGAAGAAAGAATAGACAGAAAAGAATCACTTCTCTCTAGATCTGCTGTCCAATTGGGACGGGCCCTATGGTATAGGAGTAAGGTCCTTCTTCACCAGGACGCTAGAGATATTTTCCTCTTTCATTTCTTCCTTGAAATTCCTACCATGAGAGCCCTGTGTTGGGGCTGGATCAGAATGGGATCATTGGTACAAATGAGAAGAACGAAGTCAGACATTTCACTGAGAGGGGCAGCTCCCAGTTTGGTGCTAGTATGACTTAAACTGTTTCTAACTCTTACTAATATCCCTTTTTCATGAAAAGAGTAGAACCTCAGGCTCAAAGCCTTCAGCAGTTTACAGTGAACCAGTTAGGATTCAGTGACATAGCTCTGTTTATTGACTGGTAATATTGTCCTCTGTTTAAGGAAAATGATTCTGATTTCCCACTTACAATAGTTGTTACAGTTGTTGTGGTTTTACTGTCTCCCAGAATTCATGTGACAGAATGTTCCTCATAATGATGGTCTTGGGAACTGGGATGCAGTGAATGGGAAAGATTTGGGCCATGGGGACAGAGACCTCATGAAGAGCTTAATGCCTTTCTTATGTGAATCTCTCAAGACTGGATTAATTACCATGAGAGTCCATTGTTAGAAAGGGATCTGCACCTCACATGCCTTTGCTGTTCCACTTTCTCCCCTTACCTGAAGCCCCCGCCCAAGCCGTACTCTCAGACTGTCCAGCCAACCAAACTGTAAGCCAAAACAAATATCTATTTTTAATAAGTTACCCTGTCTCGGGTATTCTGTTACAGCAACAGAAAATACACTGACAACAGTAATACAAAGTTTTCTATTTTGCTAAAATTGAGGTAAACAACAAATTATTTAAAATAATACTAAGTGAGCGAAGATGATAGACGAAAGCCCGAAGATGGTAATGAGGACGACAAAACTTTAAACATGAGACTAGGTAATAACATTATCGTACAGAGGCTTCTAGTACAATATTCTTTGCCTAAAATAGAAAAATTCCTTTGTGGTTCTTCAAATTTTCCTGATGACTTGGGTTATTTTCTTCCCATAGCAAATGATCTGTTTTGAAGGAAAGCAAAGGCGTTGGCTTCATAAACAGAAGGGAAGCTGCGGCTGCAGCTGGTAAGGAGTGGAGCAGGGTAATGGGTAACCACAGGTCTAAGGGGTCAGCAGCAACGAGGGCCAAACAGGAAGCAGGCACTGCCCTCCTCCCCCTCCCCCACCCCACCCCCTTCTGGTTAGGGTTTCACCGAGCCACCTTGCAGGGAGAGATAGACCATTTGAGAATGCTAATCCCAAGGCAGACACCTAGAGGTCAGTGAAGAGTTGAAAATAAAATAACACACATCTTCATGAGGAACATGGAAGAGCAGCAGTACCACAACTTCTAAGTCACTGCCCTAATCTCAATTACTCTGTCTTAACTCTCAGCGCCCTGGGCATAATGCAGACTCTCAAAAGTTCCCTCCGTGTCAACCTTTACTCTTTACTATGGACCAAGAACACCTAGTTGTTGCATTCAACTACCAGATTCCAGGAAACCTCCCAGAAATGTGAAAGCAGCTAATAACTGTCCCTTCAACCCCCACATGCTTATTGCCTTCCTTTCTCAGCAGCATGCTATGGACAGACTACAGACTGCACAACCCCTGCCCCCAACAGGCCTGAACAAAACTGCCATCTGCTTTATTCAGCAGGGGAAAAAGTGTTGATACCGGCATAGCCACGCTCCCTGACAATAAAACAGAAATGGATGAAGTTTCAGAGAAACAAAACCAAGGTCTAAAGTTTAGAGACAGAGAATAGGATGGAAAATTGGGACTTAGAGCTAATACAAAGGGGTCAGGAACAGAATTTTAACTGCAACGGAAGGTTTAGTGAGACCTCTAGTCATCAGTTAGTCTTTTTCTTATCTGGGACTGTGTTTAGAAGAAAATTCAACCATCTGGGGGTTATTTCAATGAGATCTGCTCTTCAGTGCCAAAAAAAATCAACTACTAATTGGAAATGTTATCTGAGCACTCTTTAAAATTCTCTCCTAAATTAATGAGGGTATATAGAACATACAGATGCACAGAGGGAGAGAAGCAGTACCAGGAGACGTGAGAGCATCTTACATAAACGCAGCTGGTAAACAACTCCACGACATGCATAAAAATGGTGGTGGGATTACAGTTTTGAGAACACCTCAGAAGGGCTCTAAATCCCGGAGCAGCCTTTTAAAATTTTGCCATAGACTCCAGGTCTATTGTGATATTAAACCAACTCTTTGTGCCTGCATAAACACTTCGTTACACTTTTCTCTTTAATTATATATTGCGAGTACTGCATATTAATCTCACTCTTTTTTAAAAAGGGAAATATGCATTTTTGTCTGTCATTCAAAGCATTCATAAATCTTCAAATCAGAAGCAGATTCATCCAATAACGTGTCACTACCCCAAGTACCTCGGGGTTGCCAGGGAGCTTTATGAATAGGAGGCAGGAAGACAGCAAGAGGGCCTTGAACCCATTAAATGTTTTATGAATGGTTCCCATTTCCAGAAAAAGTATAAATTTGTTTTCCAGATCCACTCTCTCTCTCGATATGTGTCCATGATGAAAAATGCAGGTGTTCTTTTATCTTTCCACAATCTTTCTTTTAGAGAAGATAGAGAAAACAGAAGACAATTTGTATCAATTAGCTTAATGCTCCCAATATTAAGTTACATTGTAAATTTATGTATTAATCTGAAATCACCAGAAATGAATGCAACCACAAAGACACCTAGACAACCTCATATGCTAACTCCTCCCTGACCATAAGATGTTTAAATATATAGTGAAACAGCCTTTTTTGTCTCTTTACAACCCTAAAAATTTACTTTTTCAGTAAAGGTTTCAGAACCACTTACTGCTGTTGATTACAGCTACATTTTTGCCAACAGGTTTATCTCCTTCTCCTTCATGACTTCATACAGGGATGTCCAGGGCCTCCAGGGATACCCCGCAGAGATACAGAAGTAACCTAGGAAGGCACACAGAAGGATGCAGGCTTAGGGCAAATGGCAGAGTCAGACAGTTTGGGGTAAGAGAAAGAATGGCGGGAAGACATAACTTTGGCTTTGCACCTAAGCCATGAATCAAGAAAGAAGAAAACTCATCTCCAGCCACTTACGCTACGCAGACCACTTTTCAGGTGCACGGTCAAGTTCTTTGCCAGTCTTTCAGGACTGCAGACGTAGTGCTTTTGTGACTCCTATATGGTTTGTATAATTAAAATTGTATTTTGAAAGCCCTTTGAATTGCAAAGTACATAGAATTATCCTTCACAGAGTCCTGAATCAGAGAAAGCTGTAGAATACAGCTGTATGTCAGGACATAGATCATTTAGTTTATGATTTGCTTAATTCATCATAATATTTACCACGACTACCTACTCCCAAACAATATTGATCTGCACTTTCCCAAAGCAAGTTTTCCAGCACTGGATCGAACCTGTCTCTGCTGGTAACAGTTTCTCTAGGAAGTAGTTCTATTTAAAATGCTCTAGAGGCCATCCAGTTATGTGCTCATTGTTAGGAGTCGTGGGAGAGACGGTAACAGACAAGCAGCCTCAGCTGGCTGCTGGACGCAAACCCAGACTTGATATTATTAAAAAAATGGACGGTATATTCTGTGCCCTATGGAAAATAGTTTGATAATACATCTTGACCCAGAACTTATTAAAAAATCCATTATCTTTTTAATTCAAGTTTATAATACCCTTTGGAATTTCAATTTAGGTATTTCTTACCAAAATAATAGGTAGCTTTATTACTGAACATGGGAAATTCAGTCTCCCATATTGACAACTGTCTTATAGAAGAGTTTTTAATTTATTATTGACAAACTCATGTTCTTATTTTTAAAGAGAGAGAGAGAGAGAGAGAGAGAGAGAGAGAGAGAGAGAGAGAGAGAAAGAGAGAGAGAGAGCTTTTCCTTCTGAGTAAACATCAGATTGACTTTGCCTTGCTTTGGGTTAACTGTATGCTGGTGTACAAGTTCTATTTATTGGGCTGTTAATCTTTGCCTAACAAGACCAGGCTCCATCCTGAAGAGGCTCATGAAGTCCTCACCCCGAGGTCAGCTGACACTGAAAACAGCTACGTGCACATCGCACAATGAGAAAGTGCAGCCTTGGCACACAACCCGGACAGTTAGCAAAATTCCCCTGACAACTTCAAAGATCTCACATGGCCATGTGAGACTCAGGCTCTGTGTCCCACAGCAGCAAAAGAGCTAGCTGGAAACCAGACACTGCTTCCCTGCTTCTGACACACTCACAAGACAAACACATGTTCCATTGAAAATGGCACCATTCTGCTCTGACATGTTTTCTTCCCTGGCTCCTGGCTTCAAAATGTGCTCATGTTTGTCACATGGGGCAAGGTATGATACCAGGTGATAGCTATGCAGCCAGCCTCGTAGAAGGCAGCCTAGTCAGACTGGCCACTGACTGCCCTGTCTCAACAGTTCCTCCGGTGTTCTCTGATCTTCTCTCCCCCACCTCAGCTGTCAAGCATTTTAGCTTCCCTCTGTGGGACACTGGCACAATGACCATTTCTCCCCGGTGTGGTGAAGAGCAGTGAAGGTAGCATACCTTCTCGTTCCACCCTCAACTAGCTGGTGACTGCACTGCGCTTCTGCAGCCTGTTTCTAACAAGCATCCTGTAGCAAATTATGTGTCTGACTATTGGATATTTCAATAATTGCTCTAACTAGCTGGGGAATTAGTGAATCTGGTGGAAAACCTCAGTGTGATTATGCAGTGTGGACTGATCATTTCACGCTCATTTGGGCCACAAATTTCTCAAAAGGATATACTCAGTGAGTACATGATATGTGTGTGTTTTTCTTTGTAGGTTTTGGGAGAGTTGTTTTTTTTTTTTTCTTGTTTTGTTTTGCTTTTACACAGTCTGAAACTCTTCAAAGGCCTTTCATTGATCACAAATTGACTGTTATCAAACAGAAAGCATCAAAACCACATGTACATTTCTGGGATTCTTGTATCTGTGAAAGCTATTATTAAATAACTAGCGCTATTTGTGGAAGAGAAAAACTTAAAATCAGTTCTGTCTTACAGATAACAATGTTACGCTCGCTTCTGTGTCTGGATTTTTTTTGAATGGTCAAGATGCTTTTCCTCACTTCTTATTCTGAACCAGCTTTCCCAGAGGGTTAGCTGATGAGATTGTCCAGCATGATTCCCACTTAGCAGGAGTGCCCCGGGGGCAGGACAGAGGGCTTTTGGGGAGGGAGGAAGTGCTCCCAACTGTTAGCACTTAGGGCTACATTAGCGTATCTTAACTACTCATCATCAAAATAGTTGAACAAAAGAGAAAGTACCCTTTGGCCTCAATTATCTTTTGGCTGTTGCACCAATAATGTATTATTATTTCTTGAAGAATGTGATTTTCCACAAGTTTTCAACCTTTTCCATTATTTTTCTTAACACTGTCCATTTGTTGTTGTTAAAGTATAATCATTTATTCCCTTCCCAAGAAAAATGGGTCTTTTTAAAAATTAATGATCTTGTGTTTTCCCATTGCTAAGTTAAAGAGAGAGCAGTGAGAAATTTTCCAGCAACTTTACAGAGATCAGAAATGCATAAGGTGCAATGGGAGTAAAACCAGCCAAGTTTAAGAGGAATTTAAGGAAATATTTTTCAAAATGGAAAATAACATAGATAGGAAATTGCCAAAGGTAGGGTCACTAGAGGTAGGTTGATTGTGTTAGAGATAGTGAAGAGGCTATAGAATCAAAAGCCCATCTTTGTCATGAAATAAATATGTAGAATTAACAACAGGTAAAGGGATAAACAAGCATTCAAACTCAATTATCTGTGGCATTGGAACTTAACACATATGCCATAAGATTCAGGAAACTAATAAAAAAGACAATGACCAGTGCTAAGTACCATATGCTACATTGCTTTAAAAATGAATTCTTATTTCATTAAAAGGAGTCATGCTAGCTGATCAGCACCAATAGCCAGATAGTACACTGGCAAATGCTGTGAACATCAAAAATCTATATGTAGACATGGAATATTTGGAAAGGAAAATATATTTGAAGGTACTTCCTTAGCATCTTTAGCATATTTTCTCAAAGCCTTCAGCAAAGGCAAGCCTTCTCACAAGCCCAATCAAACTATTTCCATCAGAGCTGTGATGTCTCTTCAGTGATGATGCTATTAAAGGTAACATTCCAGGGTTTCCTGCAGCCATGCCTCAAAGGCACTGGCTTCCAACCTTCTCTACCCTGAGGATCTGAAGACCAAGAGATAAGCGAGGAGTCACATGGAATACAGCTAAGAGGGTTGCCTTAGTGATTTTCCTATTGTTGTGATAACACATCTGACACCTCAAATTTAAAGGAAGAGAAGATTATTTTGTCTCACATTTTAGGAGTTCCAGGCCTTGTGATGTAGGGAAAGAAATTCCCAACCTGCTAGATGGTCATGTTCTCTAAAACCAAGGAACAGTTGCTGTCTAAGAGAGACAGAAGGAGGCCTGGAAAGTGGATTGCCCACCGACCCCATTTCTTGAGGGTAGCAAAGCCACAAGGTAAGGCGAAATCAAGGTAGACAAAACTGTAGTCAACTAATAAGACTACAGGTATAGTTGCCTAGGTAATACTGATTCAATGGGAAATCACAAGGTGGGTGTGAGGTGGCAAAAACAGTGGTGAACCAATCAGATTACAGCAAGTATAGTGGCTTGGGTAATGTTGATTAAATGGGGATCAAATTGGGAAGCAAGTCATGCAACAAGTGCACATGGGCTGGTGAAGGACTTTCCTGGAAGAGATGGTGTGTTAGGTGGTTTGGTGCTACACCCATGGTGATTGGTACCTATGTAGAACATCAGTCCCTGCTGCTGTCCCTAGAGGAAGTATGTGAGTGCCGTCCTCCCTCTGTTCTTCAAGCCCTGTCTTTTGCACTTACCTTTCAAGGGCCCAGCCCTGTCTGACTTCCTACAATATTTCTAAATAACTTACATATTTATAATACTTGTATGGTGCCCTGGCTCTGGGCAGAGAAAAGCAACTCACCTCTTGGCAGCCAGAACACAAAGAGGGAGAAGACAAGAGCTAGAAAGGGTGGGTACACAGTTCCAAGTCACACTCCCTGGTCCCAGCCAGATCCTACCTCCTAATGTCAAGTCAACTCTAGTACCCCTACAATACAAGCACCTTCCAGAAGCCCCACCCATGAGTGCCTGAGGCTCTGGGTGCCATCTAGACAGAGTATAAACCATAGCAAGGACAGTAGTGGCCTTAGCTAACTTTTATATAGTGTTATCATAAAGCAAGATCTTGTTCAAGATTTTCACATATAGTACTTTACACACACACAAGCAGAACAACGCTGTGACATATACATTTTTATCACCCTCATTATCCAGATAAGGATAAGTGCCTCTCAGGGCTTACAACGCTTTCCCAGCTTCACACAACTACCAAGTACGGGAACTGAGGTTCAAACCCTGACCTGTGATCTTTTCAACTATACTACATTACTTTTGATATTTGGCACAAACTTTTTAATATATCAATGTCTCTGGAAGCTGAACAGTAATAAAGATAATTTTTATTGGTCCCACTTGTTTGATTCCACTTTTACTGAATTAATATTTAATTTGTTTTCCTCATTGAAACATATTCACTAATAAGCATTAATAAGTGGTACTGCTAACTTTTTCTATAAAATAAATCTTAGGTACTGTATAAAATACATGTGAGGCAACCATTTTGGAAAAGTGGTATACATTTATAACAAGCCATTCTTCTTAGGGAAACATGCATGAAGCTCCCGGCTGCTTTTGGCCCCAAGGCTATATACATGCCACTGTATGTAAACTCATTCACAGCATACATCCTAGAAATCAGCTTTCTACACATCAGTTCTTTACAGACCCACACACTCCCAGGTGTTCCATTTTGCTGAACACCTTCAAATGTGCTCAAGCATGAGTTGGTGAAGCTCTACCTATTTGCAAGCACGAACTGCACCAGTATTCGTTGCCTTCCATTCATTCCTACAGGCATTAGGAAGCAAAGAATACATGGGCTGCCACACACCTGTAAGTACAGCAGAACCATTCTGGAAAGCAATTTACATTTCTAACCAGGAGTTCTTAGAGAAACATGAAAGAAGTTCCACATCACTTGTTGGCCCAGTGATTATATACATGCCACTCTATGCAAAGCACCCTTCACAGTATAACCTAGAAGTGAACATTCTGCACATCAATTTTTTACAGATTTGAACACTCCAAAGTGTTGACTTTTACTAAACTCCTTGAACTGTGCTCAGCCATAAATTGGTCAAGCTCTACCTGCTTGCAAGTACAGATTGCACCAGTTTTCACTGCCTTCCTTTTGGACATCAGGAAGCAAAGAATATATGAGATGTCACACTTCTGTAGCTACAATAGCAGAACATTCTGAAAAATAATATACGTTCCTAAAAAGCAGTTCCTAGGGAAACATGCATGAAGCTCCTGGCTGCTCTTGGCCCCAGGGCTATATACATGCCACTGCAGGAAAGCTGCTGTTCACAGTACAGGTCCTAGAAATCAGCATTCTACACATCAGCTCCTTACAGATCCACACACTCCAAAGTGCTCCATTTTGCTGAACTTCTTGAAAGTGACATAAGTCACATCTAAATGCTAAGATATACTCAACAAACAAAAAAATCTACCGTTTCATCACAGTTTATTGTATTCAGATTTTATGCTAAGTATCTTATAAATTTTATTCATTTAGTCGCCCAATTACTCAGTTAACTAGGTTTTATTATTCTGCTTTTTTTGGAAACAGGTTTAGATCATCTATGCACCAGCCCAAGTGACCCAGCTAGTGACAGACAAGGAAGCATGAACCTGATCCGCACTGTTTGAGGGGCACTGGGCCAGCTCCCTGGGTTCATGCACTTTCACCAGACTGCTGCAACTGCTGCTGGGCGCCACCATCCCTGATGTAAACCACAGGGTAGAATTTAGGTTTTCTCATTAACCACCGTCAGAGGAACTCTATGGTTCTATAGAAGGAAGAAACCCTGCATCTTTTCAAGAATGTTTGCATAGTGAATGAGTTATGAAATTAGAAACATTACTTCCTTGTAGAGCAAGGGTAGGATTTTTTACAGACAGAAAGAGAGAATTAGTATTCCCATAAAGGCAAAAGACAGGAACCTTTATTTCCCATTATAAAATATTTGGGTTCCTGTTCGGAGCCGGTGTGAGGGCTTGCTGTTAGTCTCCTTGGAATCAGCCCCTCCCACCGTGTTACCAAGATGGCGCCTATATCCTGTTTTCTGGTTCTTGTTGCCGACTCTGTGTATACCTTATATAGAAAGGTGCCTGCTTACGGTGCCCTGAAACCAATCCTGGAGGCCCACGTAGTGTAGTATGATTTGCTAACCATTCTTATATAAGTCGCTGTGACTGTAAGCAAAGGCAGCAGCAGCCTGGAAGGAGCCACGCAGAGTGGACTCCTGTGGGGTTTGTGCTGTGTCCAATAAAGAAACACGTTACAGAACCCGATTGTCTGCGTGCTGCCTTCTGCGGGTCGGGAGCGGCGCCGGACAGGTTCCCTAAACTTAAGGTTCCTCACCTGCAACATAGGTCACAGCATGTGCTGGTGTTTCCTGACCCTCTTTCTATTTCTCTGTGGGAATCTGGGCCCAGGAAAGCATCCCCAGGAAATCAGTGGCTAGCTCGTTACTGTACTGTTGTGAGTATCAAACTGTACTTTGCTTCTAGTAGAGGGATTGTGATATTATAGCAGGCTAATGAGATAGCTTACAAGCAGGGAAACATCTAGACCCTTTGAAGCTCTTGATAACCTCCTCCCCCACCACCCCACACACACTGGAAATGTAAGTTCAGTGCAAACAGAGCTCTTGTTCATTTGTTCACTACTAAAACTGCACTATCTAAAACAATTCCAATAAATTTAACTGTTTTGATTTCTTTTACATTACCTCTACAATTCACAAATTAATTATTATATTTGATTGTCAGCCTAAAAGTTCATGTACAAATATGGGATTCTTGCTCTTGTATAGTAATTCACTGTTTAAAACCCTGAAGTCCCCTAAGAAACCATCTCCTTTGCATCATGTGCTTCCCAGACAGCGGGGCTACACCACTTGTGCTGCAGTCACTTACACCCGCGCTGAGAATCCTAAGCCTCCAAAACAACAAATCAGGAAGTCCGAGGTTGTCCCAGGACTCTCTGGCTCCCCTTTAGGATTAGCGGTTCCTTCTACACTGTTCTGGTCACCTTATTTATTTGTCTTTTGCTTTAACAGTGACATCATACTATAGAAGGGATTGATTATAAAGAAAAGAGGTTTATTTAGGCACATGGTTAAAGGTCCAAGGTCAAGATACCACATCTTGTGATGCCCTGCTTGCTAGCAAAATCCTGGGCTGCTGCAAACGGAGCATCACACGGCAAGAGAAAGAAGATATGCAGGTGTGTGTGTGTGTGTGTGTGTGTGTGCGTGTGTATGTGTGTGTGTGTGTGTGTGTGTCTGCCTCTCTCCTTCTTACAAAGCCTCCTGAATTCCACTATGGGGGTCCCCTCTAATATCATTATTTATCACCTCATAAAAGCCTCACCTCTGTATGCATAGTTAGATTGAATTTCTATAATCTGAATATTTGGCATTACATTTCAGCACATGAGCTATTCAGGGGATATGCTCAAACCATACCTGAATCATAGTACTTTACCAGCTTTCGTCCTGCTTGCTGAGGAGAATATGGAAGATGGAAGGTACACTATACATGGATAAAAAACATAAAAACAATATGTCAAATGTCCACTGAGCAGCAAAGATGTGCTTCTCTCTAAGCGGTGTTGGTCAGTGAACCAATGCTTGCGGATACTTCACAAACTTCCTTATATGGGAAGGGATGGAGGATGAAAAGATGTGAAAAGGAAGAAAGTTAAATATAATGAGGGAGCGTCAGACGTGCTGGCACACGCCTGTGATGCCAGCCCTCAGGAGGCTGAGGCAGGAGGAGTGCCTCGAGTTGGAGGCCAGCCTGGGCTACATAGTGAGTTCAAGATCAGGCTGAACTACATAGCAAGACCTTGTCTCAGACAAAAAGACAATGCGGGAGTGAGATCTCACAAGGTTAACCTAGGACAGTACGGTAGTTAATGAAAGAGTCTCAGTTCTGTTTTCTCAGAGGTACTAGTTTAGACCTACTTTCCTCTAAATGATGGTACATTAACAGCTCCAAATGGGGCCTTTTATTTTTTAACTGAACTTCCTGGACCATTCCAGTGGGCTCATCTAGCATCTCCAAGGATGATCACCCTTAGCAAGCCACTCCAACTGGGCCACAGGCCGGCCTGCAGCAGCCACAGCTGTCTGCTCAATTCCACTGCACCCGGAAGTCCTCCTCCCTCAGGTTCTGATCTGCAAACAAAAGAGAAGAAAAACAAATTAACTCAGGTAAGCCGAATCAATAGCTAGATGTACACTCATTTACTTTAATATTATGACTGATTCCCACTCCCTATTTGAACTAAAATATACAACAAGAAAGGATTTTCCCCTACAATTTCACTTCTTTAACAATTTCCTCTCCGAATTTAACATGGAGAGATTGTCTCTTTTGTACTGAATAATCGTTTTCCACCATCTGCAAATGTCACTGTTTTTGTTTTTATCCCTAGATATAAGCCCAAGCAAGGCACTTGCATATTTTCCTTATGGTTCGCATCCAAAATGATTTGGACAGTATATGTTTCATGGATGTAGTATAAAATCTACTGAAGAATTTTCTCTCAGTCTCAATTAATAAAGCACTCTTGCAGGATACTTTAGATTTAGGCTTATTAATAGTTAAACCAGCTCATCAAGGCATTTTATAGAATTGAAAATGTGCATAATGCTATAGTTGGGATCTTGAATATCTCTCGAAAGCCTATGCACAATTTGTAACAGCCAAATCTTGGAAACAATCCAAATGCCCATCAATGCAGGAATAGATAAAAAAGATGTGGTATTTTTATACTTGGCTATAAAGAAGGATAAACTCAAGGCTGTTATAGGTAAGTGGATGCAACTAGAGACCATACCATAAGTTAAATACATCAGACTCACATGTGTAAACATCATATTGTCTCCCTAGTGTAAGAAACTGAAAGAGTAAATAAGATCCAAAAGGCACAATAGATATTGTGAAAGGGAAAGAAACTGCTCAAAAGGAAAGAACAACTGGGATGAGGGAAAGGAGAAAGAAGAAAGGGAAATATATATATATATATTCATTTATTTTTATTTGTATTTATAAACATATATTTATATGTAAATATATATGCACAAGATAGCTAATTGTACTACTAATTTCTAATAGTTCATTGAAAGGAACAGTTAGTGCTTATATTGTTTGATCAGTTTTCATGCCTATATCTGGTAATCTGAGCAATTACTTTGAAGATAACAATATACAATATAATAACCACTGCTAATTTCCTATCGTCTTGTTTTTAAATTCTATATCATTTTTACCGTTTTTTCTCTTTAAAATAAAAGAAGCCCATCTGTCAAAGGCTTGATCACCAGCATATGAAGTTCCTACGAGGTGGTAGAGCCTTTAGGAGGTGACGCCTTGGGTTCCCGGATACAGCTCAGTGACACAAGTGTCTGCCTAGGAGGTGACATCTAGTGGAAGGAAGTTGGATCATTAGGGGTATAGCCTTGAAAGAATGAGTGGGACCCTAACCCCTTGCGTTTCTCCTCTGCCTCCTGGCTGTCATGAGGCATCCTGATTTCTTCCACATGCTCTGACACCACAAGAGCAAAGGAAACAGGGCCTGGTGACCATGGACTGAACCCTCTGCTGCTGTGAGTTATGCCTTTTTTTTTTTTTTTTTTTGGAGACAGGGTCTTGCTGTATAGTTCAGGCTGTCCCTGAACTCACTATGTAGTCTAAGCTGGCCTCGAACTTGTGGCAATCCTGCTGTGTCAGCCTCCTGAATGCTGGAATTCCAGGCATGCACCACCATGCCTGGCATCACTTGCTATTGTTAGAGTAGAATTTGGGAAAATCAAACCTTTGTTTAGCCTCCAATTAGATAGGTAGATAGATAGATAGAGATATCATATAATTCAGACTTGTACTTCATTTTAATGACTTTGCTACTCCTTACATATATATTTTACTAGGCTACCTTCTTCTAGAAAGACATGGATGAAAAGAGGAAATTACAGATTTTTTTTCTTTTCATGGTATAGACAGTACAGATCAGTTATTTTAAAGGATGAGCACATTACATGTTCTATGTTCTTTCAAATAAATTGTGTAAAGTAGCTAAAAAATTATATATTGATGTTTTTGACAATACTGCATCTTGAAATAATAAATGTACTTGCTTGGGATTGCTACAACAAAATGCCTGTGGCTGAATAACTTTATAAAGAAAAGAGGCTTATTTTAGTTCATGGTTCTGAAGGCTCAATGTCAAGGGTTTGCATCTAGTGATGGTCTTCTTGCTGGCAGAATCCCTAGGTGACTTAGTGCACTGCATGGCAGGGGACAGTGTCTGTTCTCTAGTCTCTCTCCCTCTCTTTATAAGGCCTTGGGGATTCAATCACGGGGACTGCTGACTTTATCTAGCCTTAATAACTTCCCAAAGAGCCCAGCTCTAAACATCAGAGTCATACTGAGATCCCATCCTCTTACTTCTTCATAGTAGGAATTAAATTTCAACCCACGAACCCTTGGGGACACATCCAGTCCAAACCCAAATCATAATGTTTTATCCTTGGTGCCCAAGGTTCACGTACTTCACACAGTACACAATACAATTACTACATCCCTGAAAGCCTTAACTTGTTCCAACGTTAATTCAAATGCCCAGTCTCATCTGATACTCCAGGCAAAATTTTAGCTGTGAGTTCCTGTAAAATCAGAAAACCAGTTACATATATCAAGGGCACACCAGCAAGACAGGTCCTGGATAAACATTTCTATTCCACAAAGGAGAAAGAGGCAAGTAAAAAGACTAATCAACCCAAGGCAAAACCAAAACTAGAGGGAGAGACATCACCTCCTGAAGTTCCAAGTCTAGCATCTCATGCATGTTGTGCACACTACAGTGAGGGCTTTGGGCAGCACCATCCGCAGGACTTTGCTGATTTCAGGCTTCATGGTTTCTCTCTCCGACTGTGCACTGAAACTGCTGCTTTGTGCAGCAGGGGTGCCATATTGCTGACCACTGTCCCTTTCTGGGTGCCCAGTGCTCCACGATCACAGCTCCATTAGGCAGCACCCTGTCAGGCACTCTCTGTAGGGACTCTCACCCTGCAGAAAACTCCTGCCTGAATGGGAGGCTTTCATGTGAAATCTGGGTGAAAGTCACTGTGACACCATCACTCTCGCATTCTGCATGCCTGCAGAGTCAGCGCCATTGCATGCCAAGGGCTGCACCTGGGCCTGCTTGAAGCCAGCTGCAGCTATGGAGTGCTTTCCCTGCTGAAAGAAATCCGCAGCTCTTAGAGCACGCCTCCATTAGGTCCCTGAAAGATTCTACCCTGGAAAGCCTCTTGGCAGGTAGTGGGAGACGCAGCCTTGCAGATTTCTAAGGTGCCCAGGAAGCCTTTTCCAATTGCCCTGACAATTAGCATTCCTGTGAATCTCTCTTGAAAACCATGATTCCTCTGCACAGCCCTGGTCCCCAGTACCTCATTTATTTTGCTTTGCCTTTTAGGTGGCCAGGTTGCAAATTTTTCAAATCTTTCTACTCTGCTTCCTTTTTGCTCACAATTCTCATTGCTGTAAGTCTGAGTAAAAGTGTCCAGTACATGTCCATGCTCAAATCTAAATGCTTTGTGGTTTTAAAATGTCCTCCACCAAATAAACTAGTCCCTCATTCTTAATTTTAACTTTTCACAAAGCTTTAAGGCTTGGTTAACAACACAGTCAAAATTTGTGTCCACTTCATAACAAGGATGATCTTTCTTCCAATTTCCAACAAGACCTCATTTTCATCCAACTCTAGTTTTCTAGTTTCCTCATCTTTCCAGATCTCACCAGAATTGCCCATTATACTCTACTTACAACATTCCAGGATGTTGCTAGCTTGCTGCTTGAAACTTTCCCGGCCTCTGTCCATCACTCTACATTTTCAGGCACAGTTATAATAATGACCCATTCTTTGATGCTAGTATTCTAGATTAGTGAGTCTTGCATTAGTATTGCAAAATACTTGCAAAAAGGTAGCTTTGTAAGGAAAGACTTAGTTCTGGAGACGCAAAGTCTAATATTTAGCAGCCCTATTGGTTCAGATTCTATTGAGGAGCTAACGACTAATGGCATCACAACAGCAGAAGGTGTGTAAGAAAAACATCACATCTCACCATAGGAAGCCAGAGACAGACTGGGATCCCAGGGTCCATTGTGTGTGTTCCCAATTGACCTCAGATCCTCCCACTAGGACCCCTCTTTTGAAGGTTCCATCTCTTAATGTAAATATCCTAAGAACCAAACTCTTGGCTGGGGATGTAGCTCAGTAGTAAAGCACCTACCTAGCATGCACAAGGGCCTAAATTCAATCCCTGGTATGGTTTAAGCACCAATAGCAAATCTAGCAGTAAGTACCCAACTCTCAACACAAGGACACTTTGGAAACAGACACAAACCATATCCAAACCATAGTACTAAGTAGTTAAAGGAGGGGAAGGGAGAGGAAAGGCAGTGTGAGATATTTATGTAATGACTTAGTTCCATTTCAATAACCATATGAAACAAAAACGGAGGGGCATGCAGGACATAAAGATAGAGAAACAATTCTATATTTCAGTGGGAAAAGTATGGATAAGTGGTATTTTTATGTACATTTCTCAAATCTCTTAAGAATATAACAGAGTAAGGGGAAGTTCTGTCTTTAAATTACATAAATCACACCAATGTTATTAATTTTATAATTATACAAATATTCTTGAAATTAATTTTCTTCTTAATGTTTTCTACTGCAGCAATTTTGGTTGCATGTATATATAACTCCCTTTATTCTCAGGGAATTAGAAAGAGGTACTTGGAACAGCCCCCAAGAGAATGGAAACCTTCACCCTCAGCTCTCTGTGCCATCTGAAGTGGCTTAGCTCCCCCCATAACATCCGCTGCATGCATTAAAAATCCCTTCCCTCCTCTTGACGCCTACACTGCCACACACAAGAGAAGATAAAAAGAGTAAGAGGTTTCAGAAGCAGACCTTCCTGAACTCCAGATCCACCCTTAGCTTAGTTAAGCTACTTTGCCCCTCAAAACTTTCCTTTCCTTTCCTATAGCATAGAAATAACAACACATTTCTCTCTTTCTCTCTTTTTTTTTTTTTTTTTTTTGAGAAAGGTTCCTTTTGGGTTTTTTTTTTTTTTTTTTTTTTTTTTTTGCGGTACTGGGGATCGAACTCAGGACCCTGCACTTGCTAGGCAAGCACTTATTCCACTGAGCTATATCCCCAGCCCTGAAAAAGGTTCCTTTTAAGGATTCTATTCCATACACCATCTTCAACTAGTGAAGCCCTGTCCATCCCATTTATGGACTCTAACTTCTCTCTCTTTCCTTTCTTTTGCTTGCTGGTGATGCAGAGTCCTGAATCACTACTGTGTTTAGAGTTGGACAAAAGGAAAGTAGTCATTGCCATCAAGTAGGGAAATCATGAAACTAGTCAGCGAAATATCGCTTGCATTTCACAAACACACGCCTCCCTAGAACCAATTGCTATTCTTTACAAATGTTTATTATGTTTCTTTTTACATTATTTCAGAATCCTCTCCTCATATCAGCCTTGATAACCACTCTGTGCAAAAGTCTTCCCGTTGGTTTCTATTTCTCGGTTTTCCTGTCACTGGGACACAATACCCAACACCTACAATTTACTTAAAGGAGAACAGTTTAATTTTGCTCATGTTTTAAGAGGATTCAGTCCTTCGTTAGCTTCCTCCAGAGCAGGAAACCATGATGGAAAGTAACGGCAGAGAAAGCCACTCAGTTCATGATGGTGGGGAAACAGCAAGGGAACAATGCCAGGCAGGAAATGGGGCAGGGGCCACATATAAAATCAAAGGCGTGCCTCCATGACCCAGAGATGTATGCGCCGCTACCAACCCAAGTAGATGCCAAAGCCAAACAAGATGACAGGGATCCACTTTTTCCTATGTCTTTATTTAAAACTTCTTGCCTGTGACACAAGATGTGATAAAAACTTGCATCAAAGAAGCATCTCAAATGTAAGGATGCCATTAACACACCAAAAAAAAATCTAAATATATACAAAAAACTGATTTGAAACACCTAAAAATACTCTCTTATCTCTCCAGGCCATATAAGTATGTTTTTCTTTTCATTTCAAATTATATGTGGTTTCCAGTTTAGGCCCACCACACCCAGGAAGAGTTCAAGTAGATTAAAACTGGAAATGTTTGGTTTGACTTATGTTTTTATACTTGATTTTACCTTTTAAAGAAATTATTGGTGCCTGTTACTTTTACATGAGAATGGGGTTTATCTGGAAAGTTAGTGTCTTAATTACTTTTCTCATTGCTGGGGCAAAACACCTGCCACTCAAAGTTAAAGGAATAAAGGTAGACAAGATGATATTTACACATGTGGGTCTGATTTATTTCACTTATGACTATGATCTCTAGTTGCATCCATTTACCTATAAAAGCCTCAAGAGTATCTTTTGTATAGCTGAGTAATATTCCATTGACTAAAAATACCACATCTTTTTTATGCATTCCTCAGTTGATGGGCATTTGGGTTGCTTCCAAGACTTAGCTATGACAAATTGTACTGCTATAAACATGGGTGCACATATATCACTGTGGTATGATGTTTTCAATTCTGGGAAAATACCCAGAAGGGGAATAACTGGATTGAAGGGAACCTCCAATCCTCACTTTTTGAGGGATCTCCACACTGATTTCCACAGTGGTTGCACCAGTCTTCACTCCCAGCAACAGTGGAGAAGGGCCCCTTTTTCCGCATAGCCTCTCCACCATTTGTTACTGGTTGATTTTTTTATGGCAGCCATGCTTTCTGGGGTGAGATGAAGCTCAGTGTTGTTTTAATTGGCATTTCTTGAATGATCAATGATGGTAAACATTTTTTCATATATTTATTTGTCATTTGTATTTCTTCATGTAGGAAGCATATAATCATGTCAGATGCCCATTTTTGGATTGGATTTTTTAATTTGGGGGCCTGATTTTTTTAATTCTTTGTATGTGTCTCCCTAGTGTAAGAAACTGAAAGAGTAAATAAAATCTGAAAGGTATAATAGATATTGTGAAAGGGAAAGAAACTGCTAAGAAAAGGAGAAAAGAAAGAAGGGGGAAAATTATTTATATATATATATATATATATATATATATATGTAAAAAAAATATATATATATATAAAATCTTAGCTATCATATATATAGCTGATTTCTATTGCTCTTTGTGAGGAAAAGTTAATGTTTAATTGTTTTGAACCAATTTTACATGCTTAAATCTGGTAATCTAAACAACTACTTTAAATATAACAATGTGCAATATAACAATCGTTGATTTCCTATCACCCTTGTTTTGAAATTCTGTATCATTTTTAATGTTCTTTCTTATTTTTTATTCTCTTTACAGTAAAAATAAATAAGTAAATAAATGAGGAAAGTTTTCATTAGCTCACAGTTTGTAGAGGTTTCAGTTCATAGTTGGCTGTCTCTGAGGTAGGATGATGATGGCAGAGGGGAAACAGCTCATGGTGGGCAGAAGACAGAAGGCAGAAGGCACTGAGCTATAAGTGACAAGCAACAAGCCATGACCACAGCTTTTTCCATCCCTTATATCCTACCCAGGGTACGCGCCCTTAGGGTGGGTAGCATTCACACCCTTAATTCTAGCATCACACTGTGAGTCAGCTCCAGCATCAGGTTCTTGATTACAGCAGCATAAATGCTAGATCTAGCCAGCTCCAAAAAGCCCCACCTAAAGCCACATGAGGCTTTGGGGGGACATCTAGACACAAGCCATACCAGTTAATGCATGCATTTAACATATCCTAATCAAGGTCAGTCCCACTGTTCCCTTGTCCTTTCTATCCCTTCTGCTTCTTTCCTTCCCCATTGTCAGAAGTCTACCTCCTAGTTTCCTGTCTTCTCTCCTATTTATTTACCTATTCATTCAGTTTCTCTATAAGGGAAATCATTTGATATTTAACTTTCTGAGTCTGGCCAATTTCACTTAACATGATGGTTAATACATCCTTCCATCTTCCTGCAAAATGACAAATTTTCATGCTTTTTTGTGGCTTTCCATTGTGCACAAATACCACATTTTCTTATCCATTCATCTGTTGATGAGCACCTAGGCTGCTCCCACAGCTGAGCTATTGCATGTTGTGCTGCTATACACCTGGTGTGCATGCATCACTATAGTATGCAGTCCTTAGTTCTTTTGGAAATGTGTCTACTCCTTCAGCTCACAACCTCTTCTCTTGCTGCAGATAAAGCAGTCAGATTCACACAAACCAGCAAGAAATCACATGATCACTCATCTCAAAAACTGACTTTTTTCTCTTCTTCAAGATGACCTGAGGACAGGTGTGGTAGAGAACTTGTGTTAAGGGAATGGTGACCTTATCCAAAGATAAACCAAATCCCCTAAAATAAGAGATCCCAGCAGATTATGTAGGAAGTAGGCAGAGAAGAACCTTTTCCATCCAAGAATGTTGTTTGCTTCTCACAATAACTGCTGCTCATCCTTCCCACGTATTGGTTGCACCTTCAAGGGAAATCGTCTTTTTACTCCAGGTTTTGTTATTGTTTTATTTCTACAGTACTGCAGACATGGAAAAACACTCTATCACTGTGCTACATCCCCAATCTTTCTTATTCTAGTTTTAAAGAATTAAATATATATGTCTTATTACCAAACTAAGAGGTGATCAGTCATAATTTCCAAGAGAATCATAATGTAGGCCTTTTCTGCTTGTCTTCCACACTATTCTACTATTTTATATGTCAGTGAGGAAAGTGCTATTCTACTCATTTACATGGTGAAGAAAGCCACTTCCACATGGAAGCTGGTTGCTCTGATACTTGTGCAGAGCTGAGGGGAACGGAGGAGGATGCAAATATTCCAAAATTTAAAACTCTCCAAACTCTGAGACCAGGATTTTGGATAAAAGATACTCAAGCCGAACTCTTCAATGAGACAGCATAATACAATTTAGTGCAATATTTGGTAATCTATCAGAAGAAAGGGATAGTAAAGTATGGACAGCTGGCTTTGGTGGGGAGAGGGAGCTCAACTTGGGAAAGTAAGAGGTACTGATTAGAATGCTCTCCTTTTCAAATATAAATATTCCCTGAAAAGGAGTTACTTTGATCAGCTGCATTTCTGTCTTGACATAGACGGGTCTGAAACTGAGAGTTTCTCTCAGGGACTGCTGAACTGAGCAGAGGAGAGATCATTTGGCACATGAGTCACATGAAAGGAAGCCAGACCCAAGGGATGTAACGCATTAGGGGCCTGTGATTCACCAAGGGCAGCAAGCAGAGGGGAGCGGCGGGAGAAGAAGAGGGTGTCAGACCCTGAGATAGACGCTGCTTCATCAACGGGGCTACACTGTCTGGCACAACTGGCCAGGTCCCACAGAACATCACTCCCCGTGACTCGCTGCTCTCCGGTGGGAGGGCGCTGACCCCTCTCCTCTTCGAAAGGACACAGAAATCACGGGTGCAGCGACGTGGCCTTGGGTGTCTCACGGTCTTATCCTTCTGCCGGGGAGAACGACCGAGCCCTATATCCACCACTCTGTCTGCGTGCTTTACACCTGAATAAATTTCTTTGTGAACTAAGTTGGCTGCCAAAATTTGGACAACACTATAGAGATTTAAAATGATAAGAGAGAATTCCAAGGCTGTCTGAGGTTCTGATAGCCTGTTCTGCCCAACAAGCAGGGGCTGGTCATGTTTATGTTTCCTTTTTACATTTTTTCCAGTTTTTTTATTGGTACATGTTTGCAGTACATAATGACTATGTTCCTCAAGTGCGTAACGCGTCCTAATTCCCATTTTCAACCCCTCTGCTCCCCTCCGCCTCCTCCCTCCACCTTGTGCTCCTCTTCCCTTCTGCAAAGGTCTAGCCCCTTTCTCCTGCTACTGATGTTCTTAAGAACTAAGTCTTCAGACCCATAAACTTTTTGAGAATGTGGGGGCAGCAGAAAAGCACAGAGGACTTTATGCCAGGTGGATTCGTAAATAATACACAGGAGCTCGTGTGAACGGCACAGCAGTGTCCTGGAAGTTGCTATTTGTGTGCCCATCTCATAGGTTAGCAAGCTGGGACAGAAGGGATATTGGATCCAAGTATCAAAACCAGTACATGCTGAAATCAGAATTCAAATACAGACACCATGACTGAAAAGCCCACACATTTAAAGGAATCACTGAGACTAAGATGTAAATATTTTCAATTTAGCAGAGAATACAACCTCTTGGAAGCCTCTTGGCAGGTCATATGGTCACAATAATCAACTTGGCCCCGGCAGTGGGAAAGCAGACACAGACAGTACATGAGTGAATATGTGTCAATAAAACTTTATTTACAAACAACTGACTGGCTGTGGCTATAGTGTGTCAACCTAGAAGTTAAGCATCATTACAGCATATTCCCTCTTTGTATATGTAAATTTCATATTGAAAATCTTAAATCACTTCGTTGCTCCTAAATAGTCATTGCTATTTTGGCATACAGTGACTCTCTGGGTCAATAAAAATATGTTGAAATTATATGACTCCCTCTTGTGAAAATTTAGATTTTAGCAACTGTATCTGTTAGGACATCTCATAATTTATCCCTCATAAACAGAAGCCCAGAGGCTGTGTTTTATACCTGTCTGGTCCACTAAGGCTCTGGACTGGTAGGCAAACCCACACTAGGCCTGACCAATGCAAAGCATCCAGTTTGGTTGTTAGGGTATTTGTTTCCAAAAATCAAGCAACAATGTAATACACTCTGATGATCCAGGACAGATGTGGGGATAAAGTCTAAGCTGAAAATATTCCTGGGGAACTTACACTAAGATCAGAGGTATTTCAGCAGACATGTGCTAAGCTGGAGTTCAGAAAATGTGCTCTGTCTTGTATGATTCCAGTGTCCCACCAAGCCCCCCCTCTTTGACACAGCTGCAGGGGGAGGAAGTCGGATTTACAAGTGGTGTTGACCTCGTTGTCAAGGGGAGTAAAGTAGATTCGGTTCCATGCTCCATCCCCTAACTTTACAGAAGCAAACTGGCTTCTGTAAAAAATTATGAAGTTGACCCCAGTGTGCTTCCTGCAAGTTGGTGCGTATGTATTTATATCCCTATTCTTCATTACCTCTGCTTTGAAGATGGTGATATTCATTTTGTTTGGCTGCTCTTTTGCGTACCTAAGTCCCAGGGAAAACAGGCATTAACAATGAAGTAATATTGCTAAGATGGTACTTACAGAGCAGCAGCGAGGTTGGACAATCTGCTTTCCAATTCACCAGCCTCAAAACATCATGTTAGCGCATAACTGTTGTAGCTAGGTTGATAGTTTTCTTCCCTTTACTCATAATTCTATTTCTCCCCCATGCCCTCCTTTCTCTCTTATTCACTACCCACTTTCCCTGTTTCTATAGCTACTAATAGCAGGGCTGCCCTCGAGCCTATAATGGAGTTCGCCTCTTCTATTCTTATTTTAAAGAAAATAGAAAATTGAGTACTTTAAAACTTAGTGAATTCCCGCTTTTTAATTGCTTTTCTTCTGATGGAAAATCCACTTTCCCATGCCTGATGTTATACCTTTTGAGATGAGATTGCCATCATACCCACGTTTAGATTACGGGTCAGATAAAGTTTCCTTTTCTGAACTGAATTCTGGAAAACAGACCATTGTCCTCGTTTTGAAAAGTAGTAGGTGATGAGTCCTGCTCGTATTTGTACAAATTATTTAGATACTCTGAATTAAAAGAAAATGTGTTACTCCTTTGGCAAACACAAATTCCAATTAAACGTTCTTAAGGCAGAGAGCATCACCAGGTGTGTTGCAAATAAAAATATCTTTTTTCTTTTTTGTCTAGAAGGCAGAAAACATTTTAACAAATTTATGGGAAAGCAAATGTGCTTCTATTGATCCATCCCTAGAGGACATTAAGGGTTCCTAAGGGAGTTTATATCAGAGAAGCTGGCACAAGCATCATGCACAAAAGTCAGTAAAAATGCTGAGAAGCAGAGGAGGAAACGGAGCACGTTAACATCACATCCTGGTCATACCAAGGTCCATTGACTCTGTATTCATTCCAGATAATTAATTTACAACACATTAAACCCTGATGTGAAGAAGGCTGTTATGCATCAATTGTGTAGGAATAAAAAGTGGTATTGATTTAGGGTTTCCATTGTATCATGTGCTGAGAGCAAACACAACAACGGTGTTATGTCTCAAATATAGAGCAAACCTTTGCTGAAGGACAGCGCTGCTAAATAAGCGCCCTCCGGAATACACTTAGCCGGAGTGACGCTGCCCGAGAGGCGCTCTGCAGGGTGGGCCAGAAAACATAATTAGAGCTAAGCCACGTGTCTAATAAATATTGATAAAGATGCACTCTAGAAATCAAATTTGGGAATGTGATAATGATCTTCTTTACAGTAAAGGGCTAAAATAAGCCCCTGCCCACTGCCAAATCCAACCATTAATATTTATTAAATAAAATATGAGCGTCCCATTAATTTTACACAACTGACATGAATCGAAGCTCTCTCTCATTTGAACTGTAAGGCTGAGGCCACGCAAACTTGAAGTCATGATGTTTTGTTGATGCAGAAAGAACCAGTTATTGATTTTGAAAATCCAGTAGCCTCGTTCACTGACACAACTTGCATACCGGGAGAAAGCAGAGACAGTGAGTAAAGATGCCCGAGTTCAAATCCTCAGTTCCCAAGGACAAATCTCCTGAATTTTTTGAAGGCACAATGGTCACGTCTACTCTACTTACTTCACAAAAAGAGATGAAAATACACAGGCGTAATGAAAATACTTTCAATCACATTGAAATATGATATTGAAAGTATTTTTTAATTAATTTTTAAAAAGAACACAAAAGTAAAGAAGACCTTTCCCCAAATACAAGTGACCCCTTGTTATCATGGCTTTCTAACATTTCCATTTGCCTAAGAAGTTTATGATAATTTGGTCTTCCCTGATAGGTATTATTTTAGGCAGAAAAAGGAGAACAGGATGCAGGTGTACAACTCAGTGCCGGAGGGTAAAACAATCCCTAGAAAATGCGAACTACTCTTAAAAATTTGGACAACTGTAACTTCATGGGGCAAAGCAAAATGACCTGACTCCTGTCTGGATCCAAGACCCTCTGTATGTATGAACAAGAATTTATCACTTGCAGTATCTAAAATATTTTTCTTGTTTTACACATTGCCTATCCAAATATATTCCCCATGTGTAGCATTTTCTAATCTACAATCGAAAGTTGATAGGACTATCAGGGGATAATTGTGTTGATCCCTTACAAAGTTTTTCTATAATAAAAATAAAATTATTGCAGAGCTACATGGTTCAACAGTCACAACTCACATGTGTAGGTTTAAATTTAAATTAATTAAAATTATAAAATTAAAAACTTGGCTCTTCAAGCGCTCCAGCAATATGTGAAGTGTGCAACAGTTACAGATGCCTGACAACAGGCACGGCTGCCTGCTTTCCATACCGTGGATGGTGCATAAGGAGTACGAACCTCCTCACATGCTCTGGGAACGGCGCTGTTTGAGAGGGACTTAGAAGTCAGAATCGCAGCTCAGCATCTCTGGGTACTCAGTCTCACCTATTTCCTTGCCTCCGCTTTTCGCAGTCCTCATCGAGGATATTTGTACAGCCCTGTTCTTCCCAGAGTTTTTTACAAGGTATGAAACGATAGAGCTAGTGGGGGTTTTGCCGCTAATCTTAATATCTGGCAGAAGAACTGTATCTGTGAGGGTGGTAACATTTATGCAGTGAGAAAAAAATTAGAAGTAAAACAAAAAGGAAATTTGAGTGAATAAAAGATCTGTCTAGGTTTTGGGGGTCTATTTTCCAAATAGGACCCTAACACATGAATGAATTTTTTTGAAAAATAAATAGACTTCATTTAGTGGCTGAATTATCATACGCACTGCACTGGCAGAGTGAAATCACAGAGAAATTATAGAGCTTGCAGAAAACTAAGAATGAACACATTCTAAATAGTTGAGAAGGCAGGTTCATTAAAGTCTTAACTAGACTATAAGACCCAAAAATGCACAGTTGTTTCTACAGCCAGAGTAAATATTTTTAAAGGAGACAGAAGAGAATTATCACTTACTAAATAGCTAGTATGTACTGCAGTGATGCAGATAAAAATAAGTACCATTTACCAGGGACAGGAAGTGCAGCTCAGTGGTAAAGGACTTTCCTAGCGTGCACGAGGCCCTCAGTTGGATCCTCAGCACTGCAAAATAAAAACAATCATTTAACAAAATGAAAAAGTGATATTTAAATTATAGGCCTCCAAAAGTCACAAAGCTTTTAAATATTTATCTAGCTTCAGGCTCTAGATTTTTTTTCCTACTACAATTCAAAAGCTTTCAGAGAAAATATTGCTGGCATATGTGAGACTTCTGTCTTGTAATTGTGGATGGAATGAAGACAAGATTTTCCTCAGAGGACAATTGAGCAAGAAAAAAAACCCAACGGCACAAAGTGAAAATCTAAGCACAATAAAATTAAGTCCGTACAAACAGTGCACCACTATATAGAGTGCTAGATAACAGGGTTATCAGAAGTAAGGCGGTTTATGCAATAAAGATTCCAGGGCATGGAGCATCATACTCAGATGTTGATCAAACACAAAATGAGCATAAACACAAAACCCAAGAAAATCTTAACAAGGAAAAGGTGGAAAAGACTGAAATATGTACTTGATTTCAGGTGACGATTCTAAGTGGAGATGAAAATATACAAATTGAAACAATAGTTTTTATTTTTAAACTTTCTCTTAAATATGGAGACTATACATAGAAATGTAAGAGTTGCATTTGCATTTTTGCAAAAGGAAAGGGGGCCCAAAGAAGAAGAGGAGGAGGGAGGGGAGCGGAAAAAAATGAAGAAACAAATAAGATGTCTATGTACATGTACCATTCTCCGTGATAAATATCAATATTACATACACACTCCAAATATGTACTAATTAAAATAATTTTTTTAAAATTACAATTATATTAGTCACCTTCCCTCTCCTAGGATAAAATACCTGATACCTACAAATTAGAGGAGGAGAGGTTGATTTGGCTCATGGGCTCAGACAGGCCAAGCCACGGTAAGCTGGCTCCAAGGCAGAAATGGCATGTGGAAGGGCCTTACAGATAAAGGCTGCTTAACCCATGGCATCCAGGAAGCAGAGAGGAAAGTGAGGCACCAGGGACAAGAACACATCCTGCCACGTCACATCCCCAGGGACCTACCTCTTTGGAACAAGGCTCATCTCCAAACAGCACTCTCATGTATCAATTTGTCCGTAGATGAATCCATGAATGAATACAGCACATTCATGATCCAATCACTTTGTAAAAGCCCCACATCTGAATATGAAGACTTTTGGAGACATTTTTAGATCTAAATCATAAGATTCTGTCCCTGGCTCCCAAAAGGCTGATGCCTATCTCATTGTGTAAAATCCAATAAATCCATCTTGAAGAGGTGCTAAAGTCTTCACAGTTCCAGCACTGCTGAAAAGTCTAAATCTAATGTCTCCTCTGAGACTCAAGGCAAACCCTTAGATGTGAGCCCTTGTTTAAAAAGTTCAATACTTCCGATGGTAGATACTCCCATTGCAAAAGATAGGAATAGTGCATTAGAAAGGATCTGGAGTGAAACAAAACTTTGAAAATCAGCAGAGCAAACATTTAAATCCTGTAGCTCCAGGTCAAGCACCCTGAAAAGATGATTGTGAGATATGAACTCCCAAGGCGATGAGTTGTCCTGGTCCTGGCTTTTCTAGTGACAGCCCACACGACTTCTCTTACACTGGCTGTACTCACTGCCTGTGGCTTTCCTTGGCAGATTCCCACCTGGCATCTGTACTCCCTGGGTCTCCACTGTAGCTTTGGCTTTATTCTCACAGCATTGTCCTCTGAGAGGTTCCTGGCAGAGACCATGACCCTGTAGCACATTTTTGTCTGACCTCTGAAGTCTGGACAGAAGTTTCTTATCACTCTTGCATTCTACCTCTAGCTTAGGCAATAGCTTGGTGCCCTTGGACCACAGCTACATGTGTAGATGACAAAACTCAGGCATTTACTTCCCTAAGCACTCCTGGTTGAGTGACATACTGTGAGGCCCTTTGCTCAAAGCTTTTCAAAAGCAATTACCTCTTCACATCCTTGAGCCTCAGGGTTTGGCTGATTCCTAAAATACCCTCAAAGCATCTTTCCTATGTTCCAGTACAAAGCACTTAATCTTTTTTAGTAGTTCTAATATTTTCAGCAAGCACAATCAACTAGTCCCCAAATTTAAATACACTTCCTTTCTGGTCATCCTACAAATTTTCACATCTTTTGGCTCTTCTCTTTGCTCCTGATTCTTACTGTAGATCTGGCTAAAAGTAACCATGAGTGGTCATGCCAAAGCCTGAATACTGGGCTGCCTTGAAATTTCCTCTGCCAGATTAACTAGTCCACCAACTTTAAATTTAGTCCCACACAAAATCTTAGGACATGGGCAAGATATAGACAAGTTCTCTGCCAAAGCATACTATACATGGCTTCTGGCTTCCAATAATGTCCTCACTCCCATCTGAAAACTCATAAGCCTGCCCTCTCCTGTCCTCATTTCTGTAAGTATTCTGGTCTCTTGTGCTCCCACCAGACTCTCCCACTGATGTCTGCTTAACGCAATCCGTAACTTCTGTAGCTGCATCTCTAAACCTTACCAAACTCCTCCGACAAACCAGTCCTGAAGGCTTCTGAATCACGTGGTCAGAGGTAGTCATAGCAATTACCCCATCCCTGGTATCAACTTTTTGTAGTAGTATACCTGTTGTTACTCGGACACATCACCCTAACCCCCAACCTAAAGGAGCAGAGGTTTATTTTGGGACATAGTTTCCAAGGATCGAGTCTATACTGTCTGGCTCCAAGGCAGAAATGGCATGACGGAAGAGCACGGTGGGGCAATCCTGCTTAACCTGTGGTGGCTGGAAGTAGAGACAGTGACGAGGGAGGAACGAGGGTATGAATGCTCCCTTCCAGGTTACACCTCGTGACCCACCTATTCTCACCAATCCCCAGCACATTCATGTATGAGTTCATCCGTGGATTAATCTATTGAGGGGTATAGTTCCCCCACCCGTGGTCTAACAGCCTTTAAAAATCACCAGCTCTGAACACATGAGACATTTGTGGGGACATTTTATATCTAAACCATTACAAGAATCTCCTCAAGGAATTTCTATTTTCCTAATTGAAGAGTCCATTCCTGCTTCAATCCACAATGGGGTAATTGGAACAAGACTTGCTTTCCACTGTACACAACTGTAAACTGGATAAAATACCTGAAAAATACTATTTTCTAATACTAGACAACAGGAAGCATAGTATTGTGTCTCTGAGAGAAAAGAACCAAAAACATTAGTCCAATGGCTGCACCAGCTTTTTAATCCAAGAATTCCTTGAGGACTGTAGCTCAGAGAGGGGACCACAATCAATTCACTGCTGAGTGGAGGGGGTAAAAAGGGGAGTTCAGAGAAACTCACATGGCTGGAGTTGGAAGGGCACCGGGCCAGGAAACAGGAGAATCCCAGCTGAACTGAACAACCTGCTAGAACAAACTGCAACATCCCTTAGAAAAAGACATGAAACCAAATAATTAGAAATATTTACAATTTTCTACCTCTAAAACAAATTGTTAGACATACAAGATACAAGGAAATGTGATCTGTTACCAGAAGGTAAGCCAGTCAATGAAAGTGGAGCTTCTGATGTCGGGGATGTGAAATCAGCAGACAGGGATATTAAAAGAGCTCTTGCAAATATACCCAAGGATTTCAAAGAAAATATGAACATAGGAGAGAAGTGCTACATGTGCGAGGACTAAATGGAGACTAAAATGCTGAAAATTAAAATATTTGAATTGAAGGATTTATTACATGAGCTAAACAGCAAATCAAGCACTGTGGGAAGAAAAGCCTATGGAAATTAAAGAGACAGCAGTGAATCTCTGTCGCATGAAGAAAAGAGCTTGGAAAAATATTTAACCAAAACTCAATGATCTGTGGCATAATGCTAAAGGGTCTAACATACATATAATTGGAATTCCAGAAAACAGGAGACCAAGAAAATGATATGGCATACTCACATTTTTTTTTCCAAATTTGATGAGCTCTGTAAACGACAGACCCCAAGAATTTCCATAAACCACAAACAGGGTTTCAGAAATGAAAAGTACATTAAGATCCATCTCAGTCAAATGGCTGAGAGCTTCTGAGTAAAAAAAAATTTAAGCAAAGTAAAAAAGGAGAAACATTGCATACAGAAAAACAAAGGTAAATATAACCTCATTTTTCATCAGAAATAATGCAAACTACAGAACAACTAAGCTATATATTTAAAGTATCAACATTTTAGAAAAACAACAGCCTACTCTTCTAGAAAAAATAAACTTTAAAAATGAAAGCTAAAGGGAAAATATTTATAATACTGGTTTTGGAGACAATTTTATGAGTATGATATCACATATATACAGGCAACAGAAAAAAATCTGGCACACTGAATTTCATCAAAATGAAAAACTTCTGTGCACCCACGAATACTACCAGAAATTGGAAAGTCAACCTAGTGAATGAGAAAAGTACTTTCAAGTGATATATTTGTCAAGAACTTAATATTAATAAAGACCTTCAAAAATCCATCAACAGAAACTGAATAATTGAATAGAAATTTCTCCAACAAAAATATACACACAGCTAATATACAGGAAAAGGTGTTCAAAACTGTTACTCATTGGGGAAATACAAACTATAACCATAATGACATACTAGGATATAAAAAAATAAGAGAAAAGAATGCTTTCAGGCAAGGACATAGAAAGCTTGGAATCTAGGCAAGAGGATTGTGAGTCAAGGCCAGGTTGGCCTACACAGGGTCTTCAAGGCTGGCCTGGACTACAAATAAAACGGAAAACTGCAATCCTAGTCCACTTGTGGTGGGAGTATGAAATGGCATTATTGCTGTCAACAAGGCTTAGTAGTTTCTCAAAAGATTAAACATCTATAAAAGCCAGAATTTCTACTCCTGTGTTCATACCTAGAATCGAAATCAGGGACTTACACAAGTATTTCTACACCATCACTTATAGCAATACTACTAACAAAAATCAAAAGGTATAAATAACCCAACTGCCCATCCACAGATGCACAGATAAAATACGGCACACACATAATGGAATATTATATACCTATAAAAGGAATGAAATATTGATATATGTTCCAGTATAGATGGATTTTGAGAACATTGTACATGGTGAAATAACCAGACACAGAAGGATAAATATTATATAATTCCTCCTATGTACAGCTCTTAAAATAGGCAAATTCATAAAGACAAAGAATAGAGGTCACCAGTGGTAGGGAGGAAGATGAGGGAATTATTGTGCCACAGATATAGTTTTCATTGAATATGATGGTGGTGGTTTGGGTGTGGAAAGTGGTGGTTATTGCACAACCATGGTCATGTATTTAATGGCAGTGAACTGTACATTTACAAATGGTTAAAAGTATAAATATTATATTGTTTCTTTCCTTTTTGGGGGGGGTTACTGGGAATCTAACTCAGGACCTTGTGTGCACCAGGCAGGCTGCTGCATGGTGTCCCCAGCCTGTGTTATTTATCCTCCATCACAGTAGAAGAATATGACAAAGCGGAACCATTAGATTTGCAAAAGCAATAAAAATTCACTCATAACCCCTTTACCTAGAGTCAATTAGTTGTTTTATGTAAATTCTTTATTTCTGTGCATTTGTAAGTTTTATAACAAAAATAAAAACATAGTATATAGGGCCAGTGATATAGCTTGGTGGCACAAGCACCTGCCTGGCAAGTGCAAGGTCCTGAGTCTGATTTCCAGTACAAAAAAGAAAACCATATATATATATATATATATATATATATATATATATATATATGAAGTTGACAAACTCACTTTGAATGTGCTAAAACAAAAAAATACATAAGCTGTACCACCCCACCTGCCCACTGATGTGAGATGCATTTACTTAAGCCTGTACTTTCAGGGATTGTTTCTATAACATGTTACTAGTCAAGTTTCTCTGATCATGCAGAGTATGACATTTATTTATCCATTCATAAAAGACTGTTCTAGGAGTGTGTAGCTTTGCCTGTACAGAGAATAAACCCAAGAACACTATCCTTAGAGCGCTCTCAGTCTTTTGTGGAAAAGGCAGCTATTGTTTATCAGTACACAAGTGAAAATATAATTATCATGCGGAACAAGCGCCTAGAAGCTTCAAAAGAAGCTGCGAGGTTAGGGGTGGAGGCGCCAGCCCCGGCCCTCCCAGCGTCCCTTCTGGCCCAGCAGTGTGGGCGGGTCGGCGGCACGGCCCGCCCCGCTACTCAGCTTCTCACTCCCTTGCTTGCGCTCTTACTTTTCGAGTAATTTATGTACGTGAGCTGTCTCCATTCTCTTGTGTTACGATGCTCTGCCCTCAATTAGGCTCCTGCCCCACCAGAAGTGTGCTTAACAAGCTGATGTCTTAGGTGGGTTCCCCAGAAGCAGAGCCCGCCATGGGTATTCTTGTGCAAATGATTTATTCATGAAGTGTTCTCAGAAGAGAGTGGAAGAAGCGTAAGGGAGAGGAAAAAAGCTAAAACTGTCCTACAACTGGAGACGAGCTTTAGCAGAACCCACGGGGAGTTTTATGAATTACTCCACAGAGGCAAGGCGGGTAGGCTCTCTCCATCCGTATCAGTCAATCATTAGCTGAGGGCCAGAGGAAGGCTGGGGTGGGGAAGATCATACATAGGAGCGGGCCTGTACTGTTAGCAAGACAGTATTTAAATGTACCCAAATTTTGCAAATTGTTAAGCACAGCCCTTATTAAAAATTAAATTGGATGTGTCTACAGTGAGATAAAGCATATTAAAAACAAAGGTAATCAATACTCAACACAGCACTCTCTAATTATTTTACGCATGCTCTTGAGGTTGATCACATCGATTGTAAAAGCGTAAGTAAAACACTGTACAGTGGTGAGCTAATGAAGGTCCGTTTCCAGCCTGAGATTCAGTGACATCACAGTAGCTTTAAATTAGCCAGGATGAGATTTTACATCATAGAAATGGATAAACAGTACATGTTGAAATTTGGCTGTCATGCTAATTATCTATTGTTTAAAAGGTAACAGAGAAAACACTAATAAACCATTCACTGTATTGTGAGTGGCACCAAAAAATAAGCAAACATTCTTGTAGCATTTGAAAATTATTGTCCGACTCAAGAAGGAAGTTAGTACTGATAGCACTCATCAACATAAACAAAGGCATCAATGGGCATTTATGTAAGAACTGCATCTGATCCTCAACTGAATGTACAAGCTGGCTATACGTACAGGAGCTTGGGGGGTTGGGGGAGCAGGGAAGGATTTGCTGAGAATAAAATGGCTATATGGAATTTAGAATAAATTAGTATTTAATTGTATGCTATGCATCCTTCCTATCAGTAAAATCTATAATAAAAGACAGGAGGGACAGATAGGTTTTAGATACAGATAGATTTAAATGTAGATAGGCCGATAGATGATGGATAGATGATAGACAGACAGATCGATTGATTAGGTAATTTCTCTTCCTTTAAGCTAGTTATTAAACATTTAAGAGCACATCACAGTAGTTGTGGGGGGAATTCCCCATTTAAGGTGAGTGCAGTTCTTCGGGAAAGAGAGCCACTGTGGACTTGTTAGCTACCCACATTCAAACTGTCTGGAGCATAGCTGCGACAGCCTGGCACAACGGTGTCCTGTGGGTGGCTGATGACCCCTGCCTCATTCACTCCCATGGACTCAAGACTCCCACCCACCTGCCTTCCGGGCAGCGGGTGACGGGGAACCTTCCCCTCCTCTCTCAGCCTCCTTTCCGGCCTCTTGGCATCACACTGTCACAGCTTCCGCCCGACCCTTTGACCCGTTCACACTCCTCTGTCTTCCTCTTTCGTTAATCCAAGTATTGGGTCCTCCAGACTCAGACCCGAGCTCTCTATTCTTTTCATTCTCTTCTCTTTTGAGAGCCTCTAACCCACTCCAACGCCCTCGTTTACCGTGGCAAAGTCAGTACTACCTCCTAAACAGGTACTTTCAGCGTCACTTTTCCCGCCCAGGCCCAGACTCGTATGTCCTATTGCTTTTTTTGTTTTTTTTGTTTTTTTGGGTTTTTTTTAGCGGTACTGGGGATCAAACTCAGGACCCTGCGCTTGCTAGGCAGGCGCTTATTCCACTGAGCTATATCCCCAGCCCCATCTATTGCTTTTTTATACACTGCTCTTGGGTATTTCATGGCCACTGTACACGGATATACTCACAAATCACACACTAATTCCAAACTTAAAATTTTTTCTATATCTTGGCAAATGAGATTTTAATTCACCATTATTAATGCTTAAGCTTTGGGACTTCTTGAACTTTCCCCACCCTGCCTCCTTCCTCTCCTAACAAACCGCGCTGCTTCTGTGCGCTACACATTCCTTGAAGCCGTCTATTTGGACTTCTGTATCGCAAGCTACTCCAGAAAGGCTACTCTCCCTGCCGAGAGGGCCCCGCCTCCGCTCTTGCTGGAGCTGCCGGCCCCCTGAAGAGGGACTGTGACACCAGTTCTGTCCCCGCCACAGCAGCCCTACGGGTGTGCTTTGCCCACCGCACCATTTTACTCTCCTGATCTATGCACCGCCGGTTTGGTATTGAGGTACTCCAGAAGATTCTCCCTTCTTCAAGTCTCACATCTGAAATACAGCAGACTTTTTCTCGGAGGTCCTCTAGAGCTAACACACTGACGTTTCCTTCTGGGCTTCTACACTTGTGGATTCAACCAACCACGGATGGAAAACATTTTTTTAAATGTGTCTATTCTCAACATGTACAGACTTTTTTCCTTGTCACTATTACCTAAGCAATAGAATACCACAACTATGTATACAGCATTTATATTTTTTGGGTATTAAAAGTGCTCTGCATATGATTTAAAGTACACAGGATGATGCACATAGGTTATATGGAAATTATTAGGCTATTTCATACGAGATGGAACATCCTCAGATCTTGCCATATACCGTGAGCTCTTGGAAAGAACCCCTTCCCCCCGGCTGAAAGTGACGCGCCTTAGGACGAAAGGGTCTCCTTGCCATACTGTCTGCACTGCCGTTCTTCCTCTGTAATCTAAAAGGGCAGGGACAGGTGCGTTTCTGTCCTCTTTCTCCTTGCGCCAAAGAAATGCAAATAAACTGGGCATGGTGGCGCAGGCCTGGAATCCCAGCATTTGGGAGGCTGAGGCAGGAGGATCATTGCAAGTTCGAGGCCAGCCAGGGCTACAAACTGAGCTCAAGGCCAGCCTGAACTGCATAGCAAGACCCTGTCTTGAAAAGAAAAACCAACAAACAAAAACAAAGAAATGCAAATAAATACAACACAATCCTTTCCTCCTGTCAAAAGAGCAAATCAGCTTTATGTGAAAAGGAAGAAAATGAAATCAATTGGACATTTTTCACGTGGCATGGGTATGGGGTATTCTGATATGATCTTTTGGAGGAAGTGTACCTGGCCACAAGCATCATTCACCCAAATGCAGTAATTCTATGTTTATGAATGTATTATTTTAAAACCAACAAAGCACAGATGAAGGCTCCAACATATGATATTCATCCCAGTGTCATTTATAAATTCCACAATTAAAACTGCCTTGAATCCCAAAGAATGTGAGACAATAGGATTTCATCATCTAAGTTTGAAAATCTTGGATTTGCTTATAATACTCAGCCTAAACAATGGAAGCATAATATTTTTAAAAGTCTATATATCACGTGATATTAATGAGGAAAAAAATATATATATAAATCATGAAATATCAATATAATAAAATGTTGCTCTTGAGAGATCAGTTCATGCTTTTCTTTCTTGTTTTTTAGGGGAAAGGGAGTACTAGGAATCGAACTCAGGACCTTATGCTGGCCAGGCAGGCACTGCACCACTGAGCCAAATCCCCAGCCTATGCTTTTCTCTCTTAGCTGCATTTTACCTTCCACATTTTTCATATGCTACCTTTCATTTATTCGTCCAACTCACTGTTAAGCATCACTATATATCATTCATTGTTCTACACATGGAGCATAGAGCAATAGGAAAAATTAAACAGGAAAAAAATTCCTGTTTTCATGGAGCCTCAGCTGCAATGAAAAGATAAAGAACAAACATAAAATTAGAATTGATAGCATAAAAGAAAATGATTAAATGTGGAGAAAAAAGAATGGTAAAAAATGGCAGAAAAAAAAGGTCAGGGGTGCCTTAGAAAGAGTGAAGATGTACCTTCATTAGGGCTACTCAAGGTCCATGTGGAGAAAAGACCCTAAGGAGAGGGGGACACCATGTGGAGATCTGGGGGCAGGCACAGGGGGCAGCAGGTACACAGAGCTGGTGGGTTGCACCTATGTCCTCAAAGGACAGCAGAAAGACCACGAGGCTACTGCAAAGGGCAATGTGATTTCCAATAGTGAATCACATATAAACATTTTAAAAGGAAATAGGTAAAAATATGTCCTTATGACTACAGTTAATGTGTAAGAGAAACAGAATAAGAAACCTGCAACTGGTGAAAATGATTGTACAGAAGTCCTGCATAATTTTCCTTTTCTAATTGCTTCCCAGTGATTCCATTTGAAAATTTAAGTTGCAATTATCAGGAGGAAACTCGAACATGGAATAACAACCTGGTTTATGAACACAGGTTTAATAAAAAGTTCTTTTACAAAGAAGTTATTATATCTATCAAAAGATAAATGAAATATAGTAAATTAATTTGATGAAACATTATACTGCTGTTGAAGGGAATCAAAATGGACAGATAATAGAATCATAGTTTGGGCTGGGGATATAGCTCAGTGGCATAAGTGCCTGCCTGGCAAGCACAAGGGTTCTGAATTCGATTCCCAGTATCAAACAACAGCATAGTGTTAATCAAAACACACATGTTGACAATATGTGCTGCAATGTATCATTAACCCAATTTATTAAATATACACTAAGCAATGATATTTATATAACTAGGTAGATAACTGATGTATAAGACTGTGTATAGGCAGTGTTAATTCCCTAGTATCTTCTCTATAATTGTGTAGTTCCTTTATTGCTTTTGCGATATTCTGGTTTATAACTCAGTAACAAGTGTGAAGATAATGTTATGTAATACAGCATCCATTGTCAATTCCCTACTACCTTCTCTACAGTTTTGTATTTCCTTATTGTTTTTGTGTTATTTGGGTTTATATTCTTTTATCTTTAAAATAAAAGAGTGTGTATAGCTATAGAAAATAAACAGAAATATATACACTAAGGCAATAATTATGTTTGACCAGCAAAAGAAATGAGAGAAAAATATGGAGAAGATCAAAGGAAGAAGATTAAATAGATCCGGAACAAAACAGAGCAAAACATTAATTGCTGTTAATGTGAGATAGAGACACAGGCCACATAAACCTTCTTACATAAATCTTTGTATTTATTAATATGTTTAAATTTCTTAATGAGGAAAGAAGGCAAGAAGGCGGGGAGATAGAGAAGGAACACTGTCCCGTACCTGTGAAGCAAGTGAGTCAATTAAAATCAACAAAAGTTCAGTGACTCGCTATGGTGAGGCAGACACTGTGCCCAGGGCCAGGTGCAGCAAAGCGAAGGAGACATGGTCCTTCCCTAGAACGCCTTCCCGGGAAAAGTCTGTATGGTGAATGGACAGCTGGTGGTCAACTTGGAAAAACCCCCAGCCGAACTGAACCAGCACGGTGCTGGGTGTGGGCCCACCTGAGGACCGCTGCCACCATATAAAAAGGAAGACCAGAGGAGAAGATGGGAGGCTGTTGGTTCTCATGGAAGAGCTCGTCGCGCTGGCTTCCCTGATATGAACTCGGTTGTTGGCACCATCAGAGGAGCTCAGTACCTCGCTGTCGCTGAGGATGGCTGTGGTGCTTTTCAGGGGAGCTCTGCTCTGTACTTTGAGGGTTGCTTCCTGGCTCCAGTGCAGACTCCTCAGCCTGCAGGCACAGATCCTTCATCTCTCTGGCACAGACCTTCTAGCTTCCACCACTGACCTTTGGGCCCTGCCAGCACAGATCCGTGAAACAAGCCTTTGTGAGACATTGTCCTGGGCTCTTGGCCCCTGGTTGGACTCATGGGGAACGTTTTCATGGGCTCTAGGTCTTCAGCTGGACTCATGTAGGACATTACTGTGGGATCCAGGCCCTTAGCTGGGTGCTTTGGGATTTTAGTGTGTGGACAGATTTCCTGTACTCTTTTGTACTTGACGCCATGGATGACTACCATAAAAGAATCCCGTAAATTATGTGTCCTGTATTAAATTGTGTCCTTTGCAAATCCTGACTACAACAGTCTGGTAAGCACATGAGTATGCTTTCAAAGTTAAACACACACCCTATAGTTTCCAGTATCTTATTCTAAATAAACCATCACTGGTGATAGCTAGATTTCATTTCTATCAAATATTCTAACTCTAACCAGAAAGTGGATACTTGCACAGATAAATATAGTTAAATAGGTCAAAGTTCCCCATGTACAGTAAGTATTGGTGTGGGAAATCTACATGGTCACTGACACTCTGTTATGAATTACCCTAAGCAAATATAATGGTTATTGACTATAATTTGCAAATCAAAAACAACCAACGTAAATTAACTTAATCAAAATTCACATATTGAAAATTCCAAGCTAGCCAGGCATGATGGCACACACTTATAATCCTAGCACTTGGGAGGCTGAGGCAGGAGGATCGTTGTGAATTCAAGACCAGCCTGGGCCACAAAGTGAGCTCAAGGACAGCCTGAGCTGAATAGCAAGATCCTGTCTCAAAAAGACAAAAAAAAAAAAAAAAGGAAAATTCCAAGCTGAGCATGGTGGCACGCTCCTATAATCCCAGCATTTGAGAGGCTGAAGCAGGAGGGCTTGCCATGAGTTTGAGGGCACCCTGAACTACATAGTGAGTTAAAGGTCAGCCTGAACCACACAGCAAGACCCTGTCTCTAAAAACCAAACCAAACCAAACAAATAATTCCAGAGATAGTTCTAGCTTCTAGCTCTAGCTTCAAACTGAAACTGATTCAGATACTCAAAAATATCGCCTGGAGTCTCCCTCTACAGTGCTTGGCTGTACCGTCTTTGGCAGTGGCAAGTTGCTCAGGCCAACTGTCTGTGTAAAGTGAAAAACACCACCAGCAGTTCCAGCGCTAAGCACACTGCAAACGTGATCTCATCTAGGCCCTCTAGCCTCTGCATTAGACACATTTGAGCCCATTTTAGAGCTCAGTAAATACAATCTTGAAGGATTTAAGTTGCCCAAATTGCCCCCAATTAGGCAGCAGAAATGGAGGAGTCACCCAGATAGTAGGTAATATTGCTTTCAAAGGATCAGATTTTTCTATCATATGTATCTATACGCTTTTAAAGAAGGTTCTCATCCAGGCCAAGAAAGGCAACTTTAAAATTCATGAACTATACCAGGTTCTGTTAGCAACTATCGGAAGTGTGAACACAGCCAGGAGTGTCACAGTCTTGGGGAACCAATTCTCATTTTACATCTATTTCATTACTTGCAGTTGTTTTGCAACAATAGTTCTCTGCTTTATTTCAGGATGATCATCTTTGAGGTTTCAATAACTTCTATCTCCAGAAAACTTGAAACAACGGATGAAATTTTTCCATGAAATGACAGCCACTCCTGGCACACACACTGCAGTGCTCTTCGGCCTCTGAGATCAGCTTCCCAGTTGTAGCCAAGTTGGTCCCAGCTCTCCCAGTTCTCCAAGGGCCATGTTAATCTTGCTCCATCTTCTAACTACTCTTTTCCTCCACAGTCCCTTCCCTTCCAGTTGCCTGGAAGAACGCAATCTCATATGATCTCTCCAACATCAATAGATTTATCCAGTTCACTAAGTACATCTAAAACACTGTGTGCTAGATGCTCTGCCAGCCTCTGTGAACTGAAACCTGAAGATTCATAGACTTATTTTCAGGTAGTCCTTAGTCCCGGGGTAAAGGCAGACATTACTCCCCACCTCTCATGTCTTAAAACATCTTCTTCTCTTTCTACCTCCTTAGCCCTTTCTCCCTCTACCTTAAGAAGTGATGAGAGCTGATATTCAATGAGTTCCCCACTGGCCAAGTTTACACCCTGGTCCAAGTCTGCATCAGCCCCAGAAAAGAAAGTTCTTTCCTCCCCCCCTTCCTCCCACCCATCCGTCCTCCCTTTTTGTCTGCCTCTCACTACTGGCCACTACGTGTATTAGGCATTAGACATACAGTGGCAATCATGCAGGGTTTCTGCACTCATACAACTTACAGCATGGCTGAAAATATGAATAGATAAAATTTAATACAAGAAGAATGCAGTAGCATAAATAGGTAAGAGAAGTTGCACAGAAAAAAAGAAAACTAATTCCACCTGAAGAGGAAGAAGAGGAGAATGGTCAGAGAGTCTATGTCAGAGCTGGGTTGGAAATATCCATCCAAGTCGGCTGGATGCAAGGAAGGAAAAGAGAGCGGGCAGGGAAATGGAATCTGAAGCTTCTCAGCGATGTGGAATACCACCGTCAGTCATATTTGTCCTGGCATTAAGGGAATTTGCTTTTTTCCACTCTGCCAGTAGGCTCAAAGTGGGCCCAAAACCTGAAGTTACCTTCAGGTAGCTAAAGTTAAGGTAACCAAAGTTACCTTCAGGTAAATAAAGAGTTTAAGACTATTATTTTCTAAGCCATGAAAAAACATTCACATAGCACTAATAAGCTACAGGTTCAGCTAAAATCTCTCAACAGAGGCAAAATTATATGGCATTAGAATTTACTCATGCTCCAATAGCAGGCAGGGGGCAAGTAAAAAAAGATGAATAAGTTTTGTTACAAAAGAGAACTCAAATAGGATGTATATTTTTTTCATTGCAAAGGGAATTTTTTAACTTCCTTCAACTTCCCTCTTTCTCAGAACCTGTAAGTGCCTAGAGCATTGCCATGAATCGTCCCTGCTGTCCTGCTGTGTGGAGACAGCTTTTCTCCTCCTACCAGGTAGGAGAAAGAGGGGTGACCAATTATGGGAAGAGGAAAAAGAGACACCTTTCATCTGAGCATTACAGACACAGTATTACATTAAAGTATGTATAATTTACTACACACATGTCCATGTATATGCGTGGACAGAGCTCTGTGCACTGTGGCAGAGCAGAGCTGGAGGTTCTGGACCACACTTGTTTAGGGACTCATTCAACACCACAGAGAAATGTTTGCCTGGGAAAGAGCGAAGGCGCTGCTAACACAAAAGCTCGCCCACCCATCTCTTCACATCCCATGTTGGTCCTCTTGAAGTGAGGTCTGAGGTCACTTACGGGGCACCAGAGGAGATGAATGCATGACTGATTTTATGGGTCCTGCCAGGAGATAAGGCGCAGCCTGCAGCTTTAACTGCTGCAAGGTCAACGTAACCAAAAGTAAAAACAAAAATGACGGAAGGAAAATACTGCAAATGAGAGAGAACAAAGAAGAAAAACAGAATCTCTGAAAATAGTACAATGTAAAGGATGCCCAGCAAAACAGGTGTGGTAAGGTAGCTGCAGGAATCCTTGTGTGGTTTTAGTTCTGCCTTTTTAGGAACACCTCAAGTTACTAAGCACATATGGCATGTTTGTAAGTAAAGCAGTCGATGGAGTTAGTTACACCTCTGCATTTATTACCATGCCCCTGAGTGTTATTAACTTTTACACTCCCCATAAAATATAATTTATCACTTAAATAATTTGCCTTGTGTCAGGGTTCAGTGTGCTCCAGTGCTTTCGTGCTCATTAAATGAGATATTTTTACTTAATGAGCCAAGGGTGCCCTTTGTGTCTAACATTCGAATTGATTTCTAACACTTCATCTTTATAATAGTTTGGTGTGTAATCCCGCAAATGTGGATTTCATTTCACAGTGTTAAAGGAAAACAATTCAGAGAATTGTTAAATAGATGCGATATTTTAAGTGATAAGAAATGCTTTTATCTTGAACTGTCCATTAAGATTGAGCGAACAAAAACCATGAAAGTATGCCACCATAAAGTAATCACTTCTTTGCACAAAGAAGCAATGGTGGAATATGAAGACTGACATACCCATGGATTGTTCAAAACCGAAGTTCTATTGAACCCTCTCCGAAAAAAAAATTACAATCTGATGAAAAGTACCAACTCAAAGCTACCGCAGTCTGCTGAGCACCCTGGGGTTGTTTCCAACACATCTAGTCACTGCCCTCTGGTGTGACATTTTCTGTGTGGTAAGTGGACGACTGCCTGGGTCTTTCAAAACAATGCTTGACAATTTCCATTTTCCAGGGCTTTAATAAGTCCTTCCAGTTCTTCTAACCAGCTACAAATACTTAACATTACCAGGTAGGAAAAAAAGGGGTGACCAATTATGGGAAGAGAAAAGAAAGACACCTTTCATCTGAGTGTTACAAACAGTATTACATTAAAGTATTTATAATTTACTATACACATGTATACGTATATGTGTGGGCATGTATGTGTGCATCTGAACATGAAGCTTCTGCTCTGGATAATAGATGTGTTGTTTATTAAGCACTGATTGTTCTCTTTTAAATAGGTATAAATGACCATTCCTTACAGTACAGTATGGAATTACCAAGGAGAGTAGGATTTGTAAAAGTTGAGGATAAAATCAAATGCTTATGTTTGTTTTTCAAAGTCCAGACAGTTTTTTCTCCTTGTTTCCTATTCAGAATTAGCTCCCATTCTGGGTATTTTTGCCTATTTCACGAATTCTTTAAGATCCATGAATCTGATTACCTGTGATGACAAAACAAGACCGGTAAGACCTCGCAGCATTAGCACTGCAAAGTTGGTCAAAAAACATTTCCACGATGGAACAAGGATAGGAAAAGTCCTTCTTACACTGTGGAATCTCAACGTATTTTAAAAGCTATATGGTACCCTATAGAGAAGAAACTTGTTTGTCCCAGGGCTTCCCACACTTCGCCTATAGAAACTTGGGGTCTGATCACAGCTTTGAGCATTCTTTGTTCACTAGGGTTTTCTCAGCAGAGTTTGGGAAGTAACTAAATCAAAAATTAACCATTTATTGAGTGAGTATATGTTTTTAGAAGACATTCTTCCCTGAACCCCACACTGCAACCCCCAGGATACTTACTTTTTACACCCCCAAGGATCAGTCACAGTTCAGGTTGCAGTTATGTGATGGCACCCCCTGGAGGTGTACTGGAGGACTGCTTTTTCCAGATTTTGAGGTTTGCAGCATATAAATCATTAACTCATCTGTTCTATACTTAAAGTAGAAACAACTTGTTTAGCTAATTCATTAAAAATAAATAAAATGATTACTAAATGTTAACTTTGATTTGGAGAGTTTGAATTATGAAGTTTTTTTTTAATGCAGGTTTTATTATTTGGAGAATATAGTCTGTGCTTTGGGGATCCATCTCTTGGAAGGTCTAACTTTCATAGGTGCAATAAAAGTTACTTCAGATTAACTCATAAGTTACTTTCAGTTAATTTATCACTAGAAATACTATTCACTTTAAAAAATTTTTCCAATCCAATTGTCCTTAATGTAATACTAACTCAAGGTTAACATAATCCAAAATAATAAAATGTTAGTCAATCTTGACAACTTGGGTCAAAATATATATTTAATAAAAGCATTTATAAATGCTTAATTCATTTTTTAAAACTGCCTTACATACTCTAGAAGCCTTCAGTCATACTCTGGAAGCCTTCAAGAATGTGAGGTGTTTTTCACTCAATCATTGGTGAGTCACGTTTTTAATATAAACAGAAGCAGTGAATAATACTTTAAATGGAATACGGTAATGCTAGCCCATGAAATGAGGATTGATTTTAAAAACAAAGAACATCGTCTATTACCTAACATATGTGAATTTCAAACCTGTCAAAACATAGCTTTTTCCTTTCACTGTACTATGTACATAATCTTTAAATTATTCATATTTGAGATTTGTATCTAGAAAAATTCTGCAAAGGGATGCCTGTAGAAAAGCTTATATATAGGGAAATGGCCCCATCTACAAAGATAGAGTTCTCAGCATTGCTTAATTTCCTTATCCTCCCACAAAACCGACACTCTCTCAATGAGCTTCTGTTGACTAATTCCTGCTCCAAACCAGGCCAGTTAGCCAACTCCTAATTCTCAGTGCTCTCTCCCGCGGATTTCTTAGATTTTCCATCCCACATTTTACCGTTCTTATCTCTTTATGTGCTCATCTGTGGAGCCTCCAAAATGATGAAAGATTAAACAGCTGACAAAATTCTTAGAAATGAAATTAATATGAAACATCCTAGATTTGGGTAAGATAAAGGAACTTGATGCTAGTTTATGGGGTAAAACGGCCTGCTGGGAAGAATGTGAGGTGTTTTTCTTTTTCTGTTTTTTGTTCCTTATTTCTTCTTCTGTATGTAAATCCTATACCCATTCTTTCTCCAGTTAGAGAAGTTGGATAAAATTCTCCAGCTTTTCAGAGGATGGTTAACATGCAGAGGTATAGCTGGCCAGGAGCACTAACTTCTGTAGCATGGTATGATAACTATAGCTGATAACAAGTAATTAAATGTTTCCAAATAGCTAGGACAGAAGGTTTTTAATATTTCCAACACAAAGAAGTGATGTTTGAGGTAATCAATATTCCCTGATCCTTACGCATTGTATACATGTATTAAAATGTCCCACTGGGCCCCATAAATATACCATTACCGCATTTCAAAAATAAAAAACATATTTTAGAAAATTCCCCAACTTTAAGACTGTGAAATGCTATTCCCACCTGGCTTGGTGGCCCTGCTTGCATTACTAGAACTTTCCCACCAGTAAGAAACCAGTGCTGAATACCATTCTCTACACTGGCTACAAAACTGAGGTCCAGTGTGAGAGTCTGCACTTCGTGCAGATCTCCTTGCATTCATGTCTGTGAGGAGGTCCCACATATTCAGAGCCTTGAATTGGAAAAGAGAAAATACCTATGAAATTATTTAGTAGAGAGAGTGTGGCCACATTAGGTTTTTGGTGAGCAGAGACCTAGAAAAGAGAACATGCTTCCTAGTACTTCCTGGTGATTCTGTCTGCAATTTGGATTGCTCCTTTCCTGCACCCTCTACAGAAGCAGCACTGGGCATGGGACCAGCTTTGCTATCTGAGCCATGTTCTATTTCCAGAGACCCAGTGGATTCAAAACAAATTTTAAAGGAGATTCTCAGTTAATATTACAAATCTCCTTCTAACTACAGCTTTGATATTACCAGGTATTTTCTCTGGTCTTTTATAGAAAAAACCAAGTTCCTATGATATTTCTTATTTGTTGACAATACAGTTCACCATTTAACCAGCCACACACCTAGGAAAGGGCAAAGGGATCTGACTGCATCGTTGTACTTGGCAGGAGAAGGGAGTCAGAACTTCCACATTCAGCCTTTAGCAAGTTCTCACTCTCCCTTTAGGTTTCAGGTGGAGGTGAGGTGAGAGAGGTACAGGCGGCTGGTCCTCTAAGGCCTCCTCGCACAGCTTAGCTTCCATGGAGCAGCCTTTACTGCAACAGCTTGTTGTAAAACCATAGTTCTCCCAGTAAGCACAGTGATTGTGACCATATCTTGGCAAAACTGTGCCATGGGCAAGAGCGGTGGTCAGATATTACTGGGGAAAAGCTGAATAATGCTGCCCCAGCACCCTGCTCCTGCTCATCCTTTCTGCAAAGTGCAGTTCCCATCTCCACAAGAGCACGGGCTGTGATATGTGGGAGGAGGCCAGAGAAAGGCACTGCGCAATGGTCATGTTCTGCCTAGACCAAAGTAAAGTGTGCGAAACTTGAAAATAAAATTTACAAAGCAAACAGGATTTTGCCAAAGCAAATAGGATTTTACCTGACAAAATACAGTAAATTTCCCCTTCTGATAGCTTATTTTCTGATTTTGTTAGCAGAATTGATATGTTAGTTTAAACCAGATATTTTGTACCATTAAAACATCCACATGCAAATTTGTTTTACATAATGGTTGAGTAACCCTGCAGAGTGCAAACTCAGGGGAACAGAAAGTGAAAATACCATTTTACCAGCATGATTTAAATTAATTAAACAAGCATTAGTACCTTCAAGCAGCTACATGCTATTGCTTCGGGTCTTTGGTGGGAAAAGCTATAATTTACATGTGCAATCATTTTAATGCATTCTATGAATTAAATGCATACAGTAGCTGTGTTAGCTGATTCTGTAAACAAAGGATACAGTTGAAAACACATGCTATAATAATTAAAATGTTATTATGCTGACACCATCTTTCTTCTAGGATCTTGTAACATCTGTATTGACTGTGATAAGCATTGATTATCCGGAGTGATGTAAATATTTGGGGAGTTAATAACAATCAGGAATTCAGTGCATGCTAAGGCAGCAAAGATAAATCACAGGAAATTCAGATCAAAGCAGGATTGTGAATTGGCTTGTTTTTATAGTTAATGACTCACTATAAAGTGCATATACACATTTCTTGTCTGCAATGAAATGCACAAGGAAATGCCATAAAGAAACACCCCATCCTGTGTAGCATTTTCTGTACATCTGTCGAATTTCCATATGTAGAGAGGAGGATGTCAACACAGAGCACTACAAAGACTGAATTGATCCAATCCATCAAGTACTTAACATGCACTTTTAAAATCATTAAAAAGTTCTTTGAATTATTAAGACCTTTTTTAGAAAGAGAAAAAAAGCCCACAACTTATAAATCTTGCATTTCCTGAGAGGTTAATTTAAGGATGCTAAGGTCAGCAGTTACCAGTTCCAACGAAGATTCTGAAATGTCCCTTCAAATACGGTCTGATACTAAGACTCTCTTGTTTTAAGAAAATTTCACCAGTCTCAGCATTTGCACACACCGAGTCATTGGGAAGCTCATGTGAAGAGTGAACACATGTTTAAGGATCTAAACTAAGGCTTCTTTCAGTTTATCAAAATAAATGGACCCACATAGGTACATAGGAACTTTGCAGAGCAGAGCTTAAAACCTGAGCTTAATCCCAACTCATGGTGACCTGCATTCCACCTTGTCTTTAGCGTCATGGAACACACTGAGCTTCTTGCACAGCTGCTCATGACCTCTCACCTCCAGCACTTCATAGAAGCCCCTCTCCCCACAACATACCTCCCTCTGCTACCTATTTAACTCCTCCCACATGCACTGCATTTAATCTTTATATCCCCTGAAGTCTCTTTCAGTGCCCCCACTTTGTACTGAGTGCATCTTTCAGGTACTCTCACAGCACCCGATACTGACCTCTACCAAAACCTTAACCACGTTATATTGAAAAGACCATTGGCTTGTGTCTCTTTCTCCACAAGTCTAGGAGATCTTTGACAGGAGAGGCTAACCTTTCCTTACCTTCATATTCTCAGGGTGCAGCACGCAGCATCCACCACATCACGTGGAGTGAAAGGAAAAACAAATCAAGGGCACCTTCACTGCCATGATATAATTTGACTGTGGAAAAGACCCTGTGAGAGCTGCCTCATGTCCTGGACAGAGTGAGGGCTTCCTCCAAGCGAGTTTCACACCACAGGATCCACGTCCTAGTCAGGTCCCACAGTTTGGGGAGGATCTAGGGCCGCCAAGCTCTGAGTGCAAGATGGAAAGGAGCCAAAAGAAATACTAAAATCAGTGCAGGTTTGCACCCTTGAACAAAGCTAGCAGGAAGTTGATATGACAACAAATGTTTTTTCAGAACAACATGTACCAGTCAAATGTTTCCCAAATGTGGTCAATTCCATTCCTGAGTGTTTATAGCAGAGCTTGGGGTTCTGGGAAAGGGCCAGAGCCACAAAGCTGTCTGGGAGGGAGTGAAAATGTCCATAAGAAGACATAGAGTAGACTCTCCATAGCAGCATGATTTATATCAGCCAGAAATTGAAAATATCCCAAGTGTCTCTCAAAAGAAAAATAGCTAAACATTCTGTGGAATATTCATAGAATTAAATACTGCATTTTTCAACAATTAAGAAAAAAACAAATTATTCATGTGACACAGATAAATCTCAAAATATGCTCAGTGTACAAAACCTTACACAAAAGAGTACATATAATATTATTCTGTTTCTATGAAGCCCTAGAACAGGCAACAAAAAACTTTAGTGTAGAAGAAAATCAGAGCAATTCTGCCTAATCTGGAATGAGCCATGAGGAGACTGCTGAGGTGATAAGTTTCTATATCCTAAGTAGTGTATATATTCATCAAAATGTGCCAAACAGTACCTACCATGGGTGCATTTCTTTACAAATAATTTTTTTATTTAAAACTCATAAAGAAATATTGCATTCTAACTGAGGTTACATCTGCCGAACTATTTCAGAATGAAGTATACTGATGTTTTAAATGTAGTCTGCAATGCATCAGAGATCAACTGATAGATGAATAGATATGGGATTAAATATAGCAAAGTGTTAATTATAGACTTTAGGCAGTAGATATATAGTCACTGTATGATTCTTCCAACTCTGCAATATTTGAAATACTTTACAGAACAATATTGAGGGTCAATTACATATTCTCAATCCCCATCCCAGAGATTCTGGAGATCAAGATATTCAGGTGTAAATCTGCTGTTTACCTATCCTTCACCTTGCCCTGTTCCGCAATGCGCAGGATTACTACTCAGGACCTGCTAGAATTTGGCCTGATCTAATAATGTTGAGAGCCCTCACCACAGCACCCAATTTTTTCTCCCACCTATCACATACTGGTGCCTAAATTTCCACCAATAAGCATTCACTCCACCAAGAGAATAAATGAAGTGCCACAATAGTACAATGAGACCCTTCCAACTGATTCCTATCTGAATATGTGCTTTATGGGAGATATAGCAGTACGGGCCCAAAAATAAAAACCCAAGGGAAATGCCTTTTTAGGGAAAGTGAGAGCATGTATAAAGGCCTTGACAATCTTGCCTCCTTCCTGAGAAGTACCTTGGGGCAAAACAGTCAAACACAGCCACTCTTTGAGATATTGGAGATAAGCTCTTCTAGCGCTCTGGGCTTTAACCTCCTCCACTATGAAGGAAGACATATTTTCCAACTGCTTTCAATAATTATCTCAAATAGAATTGTCAGTTAAAACACAGGTGGTGCAACTAGATTTGAAGTTTGGATAAACGAAGAATATTTTAGTATATGTTCCCACTGCTGCATGGCACCAATTTACTCTTTAAAAAAAAAATCCTCATCTACCTGAAGTTTAAAATTAACTGGGCATTCTATTTTGTTATGATGTTTGCTCACTTCCCTGTTTGTCTCTCTGTTGCTAAATCTGGCCACCCCGTTCCACGGACAGGCAGACATTAGAGCATCACCTGAGGCTCGCTGCTACTTGATGAAAAATTTCTTGTGACTGAGAAACACGAAACTCTCTAAAAAGTATAGGTATTATGTGTGAAAAGAATAGCAGTATAAGATGTGAATGGGATTTTTAAGTAATAAACCATTCAAGTGAAGCATCCTTGCTTTCATCAAGACAAAGTGTTATTCTTCCAAAGCATTGTCATGCAGCCCTGTGCCCAGCCTCAAAGGAACTGTGGATACTTTTATGATCTCTGTGTAGATGGATAAAGAGCATCCCAAGATATGTGAATCAAGGCATTTGTCTCTATATGAAAACCTATGATATACATACCAAGTCCTCAAAATGATCTTACATATTGTGTATCACAAGCACACCAATTTGAACTAGAGTCAGAATACCGCCCCTAACTGGTGAGAAAGGGCAGAAGAATTTGACCTGGATCAGCACAGCAACTCCACACAACTTTAATGGAGCCCCGCTCAACCAAATGCCTCCATCCCGTCTAACTGCAGGAGAAAGAAGATGCTCCCTACCTGTCTGAAATAGCAGTGGGTTCAAACCGCAGACAGTAAGCACCTGCCCTAGACTCCAGGAGAGGTCACTGAGGCTAACCGAACACTTCCTTGTTAGATTTTAAGATTCCAAAAGAAACAGCCACGGATCAAAAATGAGGTTTTCTTAAAATGCTAACTGAATCTGTTTTGTGGGGAAAGGAGTGGGAAGCAGAGACAGCTGAAATCTGTCTGCTTGAGCAGCCAGCTGCAGAGTGGAGAAGGGACTATTTCATGTTTAAAGTTGAGATTTAACTTCCAATATCAGGTACCACGTTTTGAGGCTCCTGAGATAGGAATCAGTCCCAAAAGACTCTTCCTATTTCTGGTTTATCTTACTGAACATAGACCATTGTGAAGGAAGTTTGAAGATAGTTGAAAGTAATAAAACATTGCTGCTAGACAAAAGCTGACCTTCAGATTCTGCACCAACAAGTTAGTTCAGGCAAGGCACAGCCCCTTTACACGGTGGGCAAGAATTTTGAGGAAAGAGTGTGTGACAGACGTGTTGACCACCTTTTGAAATCTTGCCTCCACACCGAGATCAGGCCTAATGAAGCAAAAGTGTTTACCTAAATGTAACCTCTTCTTCGCCAGCACACCAGTGCAAATCTTAGTTTGCATTCTCCACAAACATTTTAAATTCACTTGCCCTCACTTGCAACTCTGATACCTTGTCCTGTGCGATTTTCATTTCCTAGCTATTGTTCATTTCGTCCACTTAGCACTCTATAGCTAAGCTTTTCATTTGTTTAAAGACCATGCATTACCTTCTCTTTCTATCAACCCCGCACAGCTTTTTCTCTGATTGTTGTAACAGTTTGTACGACACAGCGGCACCAGGATTAATTGTGTCTTCAGTCATTATCGTGTCCTTGTTTTTCTTCAGACTTGTGGCCTCTGAAATTTTTCATAACAGCTCGGGGACTAAAAAGACATCTTCTTCACAATAGCATAAACTAATGCTCTGTAGACCCAACAATGGATGTTTACTGTACCTTACAAAACTACTTTAATTACCTTCAGATTACTGGTTTTATTCAGCAGGATTCATTCTCATCTAAGGACGCCTGTAGACATTTACAAAAAGCCTTTATAACACAGTGTTCTATGAGGAACGATTATAATATTCTCCCAGCTTATATAAAAAAGAAAGCGAGAGATGGCTTCATATTATCATATTATTTTTTTAAAAAAACCTTTAGTTATTAATGTAGCAGAAAGGTTTATCATTTTATATGAGTTGAAAGCCCATTACCTTAAGACTTAATTTAGTCTCAGCAAGTTCTGGCTTTGTTCCAATACACAAGTACATTGTCATAATCAGGTTAACACATATCAGGCTGCGGAGCCAAGCCAAGCCTGTAGTTTACGCTGACCCATTTACTCAGACATAATACAATATATATGTATTTACCCTTGGCATCAGCTGGAAAGATAAAATATTTGAGTCCATCTCCAGATTACTTGAGTATGAACTCCATGTTACCTAAACAAAATAAACAATTTGTTTTAAATATTTGTTTTATAAATAAAAATAATAATTAGATAATGTGTTGTAAACACTAGCAGCATTAAATACTGTACTGAATGCTTCATTTGCAATACGTGTTTCAATCTTTAAAATATCTCTTTATATCACTTCTTGGCCTTTTGGCTAAGAAAAAGTGTAGTATCTGTTCTTATCGGTTTAAAATATCTCTACAAGCTCACTGTATGATCTCCAGTCTACAGATAAGGAAATGGAATGAGAGAAGGTAAGTAATATGGCCCAACCCCAAAGGAAGTGACAGAGACAGGATTCAGATCCAATAATGGCCAAACCACACTGCTAACCATTTTTAGTGATACACCTTCTTCATTATATTATAATTTTAATAAGTTCACTGTTAAATTTGATTGTCCAATAAAGTACATAATTTTACAACTGTCTGTTTATATTTTATATAAGAAATATGAAGGATAGGCAACCATCCTTGCAAGCTTAAAATCTTGTGATTTCAATTAATTTGTATGTGATTGATGTACTTAAAATAAACTGTATAAGCATGTGGATCTGATGGTCTCTTCTGGCCATCATGCACAGCACTATGAATCAAAATAAATTCCAACAGAGACTTAACAGTGAAAAATCTGTGTTTGTCTTAAACGAGTATCTACAAATGCAGAAGCTATATGGTGTAAGCTTTTCCTTTGAGAAACAGAAGTGATTGGGAAACATGAAAATATACTCCGCAAAGAAAAATCATGATGGTGCTTGCCATCCCACACTGATTTGTCTACCTTTTCACATGGACACGAATCAGTGGAGATGGGAACCCATACATTAAATGGTTGAATTGGTTTTATCTCTACACACAACACACATAGTTCCTTTTCAAAGGTTTCATTCTTAACATAAAGATTTAAGACATCTTTGATGTATTAAAAACACATTATATGCCAGGTGTGATGGTGCACACCTATAATCCCATCACTTGGGGAGACTGAGGCAGGAGGATCATTCTGAGTTCAAGACCAGCCTGGGCTACAAAGTGAGCTCAAGGCCAGCCTGACCTGCATAGCGAGACCCTGTATCAAAAAGACAAATAAATAAACTAAAAATTAAAACAACACATTATAAGTACATTACATATGAAGCAGTTTAAATGTGTTGACATCAGACCTCAAACCTTAACTGAGATTCATTTTCAGGTACTAGGAGTCATATCCACAATTTCCTTGGATTGTTTACAACATTGACTCTTCTCTGCCGGATTATCCTCCCTGATAGAATTTCAACTCTAAGATTAGGCTAATTTACAAAAAGAGTTTCAGAGGTAGTTTGAGGCAGAATCATGAAGTCAGATTGCTGTATGACTGGCCTCTTCTCCCTTCCTACATTCTCCAGTTTCCTTTTCCCTAGGGCTCTTTTCCTTCGGCACCTCTTTCCCACCCAGCTGCCCTGCAATTTTCCACTCCGGTCACTTCACTGATGGGAAAAATCAACACAGCCAAAGAATTTGTATCATGACTACTACTCAAAAGCAACACATCCTTTGGGGAAGAATTTTGGGCACTAAGATTGTGAATACAAAGGTATTTGGGGTTAAGGGACCCTCAAGTCAGGATAGTCTCTACCCACCTCACATTATTCTTGCTGGGGTCAATCTACTGATTAAACAGGCATTTATCACCCTTCTGCAGGTGTATAAGAGGGAAAAAAATTATTTGCCTTCAACATTTTCACAATAGAATTCAAGGGAATTTGCAGAACATAAATATGGACTTCATCCTAAAAGTAAGCCTCAAAAAGTAAAAGCAAAACCTAATGAAACCCACTGTCGCATAGCGTTCGAGCTGTCAAAAAGAACCAGAGTCTCCCTAGGTGTGGTGCACCTTCCTACCCTGAACTTGAAAGAAAAAGGTCTCCAAGAGAAGACAGGCACCCCCAGTGAAGGGTACTTTCATTGCCTGAAGGAACGCTGTGGTCAGGGCTTCCTTTCCCTACACACCTGTCTTTCCACGTGGCAGGATTTCCCCGGGTTTTGGCGCTGACTAGCAGTCCATGTGTACGTGTGCTAGCTATGTGTCCTTTATCCCTTCACCCGAGGAAGGACACACAGGTTGAGTCCGTATCTTAGCTAGTGTAAAGAATGCTGCAACGAACATGCAAGTGCAGGTATCTCCCTGACATGCTAACTTCAAGAACTTAAAATGTGTATGCAGAGGTGGGGCAGTGGGATCCGGCATCCAATGTGATCTAATATACTTATTGCACAATATTAATGTTTCTAAAGTATCACAAATTGCTACTAATCACTTTTTCACTAACACAAAGCAAAATAGCGGGTTTCCACCTAAAAAAGGCATGGGAGTGCCTACTTTTCTAAAGATCTTGAAAGGGGAGATGCAAGTCAAACTTTTTATACTCTGCTCCTGAACCCAGTCAGACAGGGAAGCGAGACTGCAGGAAATGGAGACAGACCGATGATGCTCTTGGCTGGCGTTTATCCCAACAACAAGCGTTGATCAGAGATTTCAGAAATAACTAAAGTGTGTTGATCTTCAACTCCCCATAAATTCCCATTTTCTTAATTTTAAAATGTTCTGTTAAAATTATTTAAAACAGTAATAAATCCTGTAACTACTTACTGTCATAATTTCATACACCATTTACATATACGCAGTCACATTTTAACTAGATGAAATCACAATGTGCAGAAGTATCGAGAAGTTGTAGAAAGCTTTTAAATCAGGCAAAGTCTAAGCAAAGTAATACTTTCATGAGATATATACTGCTTGTCACTTCGTTTTATTTTTGACCCATCTTCTCTCCGTGTACATGCCTTCTATGTACTCACACACACAAGCTCACGGGGTCAGTTTGTACCTATGTTTATGCTGCATTCCCTCTCTTTCCTCTTCTCTTCTCTTTTCTCTTCTCTTCTCTTCTCTTCTCTTTTCTTTCTTCTCTTTCTTTGGTACCAGAAATCAAACTCGGGACCTCGCACTTGCCAGGCAATTGCTGTGCCACTGAGCTATAACACCAGCTCCGACATTCCTCTTGGCTACCTTTGTAGATAGCTCATTTCTATCTGTTTAAACGCAGCCTGAAAATGTTGTCTGTACCATTCTGTCACATGTTTTCCATAATCTGTCTTCGCTCATCTTTAATATTGTTGCTATTTCATATAATGCATGTAATTCTGTCTCCGATAGTGATCATTTCTTTAGGATAATACCTTACATGTGCGATGAAAGAGTCTGCTTTTTTAACATTAGTGATGTTAACATCAAAATTGCTTGAACTTTTCCCCAAAATTTAAAAGTATGTATTCTACATTCTCTATCTTAGTCTGTGAAATTCACTGCCATTTCTTTTATACAACAGTCTCCATTCTTAACCTCTTCAGATATGAACAATATTTTTGAGGTGCCAGAGTGGTAACATTTGGAGCATGAAACATGAATCTGAGCCAAAGTCTTTACCCTCAAAACTGCGGACCTTGTCCCACTGTCTTCACACTGACATTACCAAAGATAAGTGTGAGACAACCCAATTTTTAATGTCAATTCCTTTTCTTCTTACTATGTACAAAATACTTACATCTTTAATCTTAAGTACAGTAGTTATTTGACAAAATATGTTAATTTATCTAGTCCTTCTTAAGAAGTTTCAGACATAATTAGTCATTTTGCCCTACTTTAATCTCCAGACTTTACTCTTAATATCTCTTTTCTGTCCCCTCGCTTCCAACCTCATGCCTTCTCGGCACTACGAGAATTTGCTGAAGGGTTCAGTAGTGCTTTTGACTTTTATCATCTTCATCTCAAATATTAATTTTGAATGTTGAAAATTTACATCTACACAACTTTCTTTTCTAGGTGTTTCCTATTCTGTGAAACTGTTCCTCAATCTCAAGTATTTTATATCAGAAAGTAGATTAATAAAGGCTCAAATTTAGTTTTTTCTTCTGATTCATTCTTAATCACTAGTATTCTACAGATATAGTTATGAACACATACATGCACATATGTAAGTATATATTTTTATTTCCCAGTTCTAAGGACATATACACACATTTACACACATCCCTGTATTTATATCTCTATATATTGCTTTTCCACCTGTATCTAGGAATAAAATATACCCAATTTCATTTGCTTTTAAACAAATAAAAATTGTGTTTAAGAGATCAATAATTTCCGTATTTTATTAGCCATTTGCAATTACTAGACTTATCAAAAGTTTACTTGATAAATATTTTATTATAAACTTCTTTGTCTCTTAAGAGTTTCTAATTTTAAATTCTTGTACCCATAGGCAAATCCTTAAGATCCTCAGGTAGATAACTTTATTTTGCACATGTTGTAGTCCTTATCACAATGCCTTGCACATAAGTAGCAAGTGTTTAACAAGTTCTTTTTATTTTGTTAATGTAGAATGAAATAGATATAGTACTTTACAAAGTTAACTGCTTTTATCTATAGCTGCAACAGAATGAGAATTAGGTAATTTAAGAAATTCAAAATTTAAACATGTTTAGATAAAAGTTTAAATAATCCTACAATTTAAATCACTGCCACTTTGACTTCCACTTTCACTATAAAATAAATTACTTACAGGGCATCATATCAAAATTTTCAGAGACAATTATTCATTATAATTTTGCAGCATGTACGTAGTTGATATCAAATAATGGCCCAAGAAATTCTCTTGTTCCTTCCACTATTTTTATATTTTTAGGGTAGGATGTTCAGAAATTTATAATTTAAGGTGTTCAATTTCTGAGAAATTTTGTCGACAAGGAAGTTACACCACTTAGCTCTTGGTATGCCAAGGGTTTAGAAAAATTCCATTTCTGAAGATTAACTCTCTCTTCATGATTTAGATTAAATTAATAAGTTATAAAGATTTATAATTGATGAGTTATTAAACTGATGACTTTAGAAAGATTTACAATGAGGTAACCAGAAATGTAGCTGTGGCTTACCTGAGAAAGCACATCTTCCTCAAAAGGGAAGATGGGCACAAAATGGTTTCAGCTTACACCTGCAAGATATCACACAGAGCAGGTGCTAGAAAAAAAAAAGAAGAACATGTAAAATTGCAAGCAACTGAAAAATCCCCAGCGTCCCAAGACAAACAAAACACTCACTCATGACTCAGAGACTTAAAATTTCCCATTTCTACTGAGTTTCAATTTTCACCCAGAACAGTTATATTTTATTCTATTTTCTCCTGAAAGTCTTTCCATTATTTTAGGATACCCATGAGGACATGAAAGCTAAAGATGCTTTCACTCCATCTGGGCTGGGGATGTGGCTCAGCAGCACAGTGTCTACCTGGCAAGTACAAAGTCCTGAGTTCAATTCCTGGTGTCCCCCAAAAAATATTCTGTAAAAAATTATTCCCAAATCATCCTCCGCTGAGAATATATGCTGACATATATTCTATTTCTTTCTCTCAGTTTTTATTTATTAGTCAGTGTGTGAAGCCTGTAATGACTCCATTCCTCCTGGGGAGCTCGTGCGAGTGCAGAACATGTCTCGGTTCTCTCTCCTTCCCTTTCCCTATCCTGGGCTCTTTCCTCCTTTCTTCCCTTGGTCCCCTCTCTAGCTACAAAAGATCTCTTTCTCTCCTTTCTTTCTATCTTTTACTTTGCTCTTTGAATATTTTATACTTTGGATTTCTCAGATAAGAGAAAGCGTGTGATACTTACGCTTGTGTGTCTGATTTATTTTATTTAACATTATTGAGTCAAATTGCAGCCATGTTCCTATAAAGGACTAAATTTATCCTTCTTTATAACAGAGTAGTACTCCCTAATGTATAAATACCAGTTTTTTTCTGTTCATCTATTGATGGCCCCTTGCAAGATTCAGCTCCTATGAATTGTGCAGCTGTAAAAGTGGGTTTGTGCGTATCCCCGCAGTGTGCTGCCTTAACTCTTTCTGAAAGATACTAGATGGGGAAAAGCTAGATTGAATGGAATTTCTAGTCTTAGGGGTTTTATAGAAAATTTTAAAAAACAATCACAAAATAGACAAAAACAATATAACACAAAAACAATAAAAATGATATGGGGTTTCAGAACAAAATAAGAGGAATTAACAGTGGTTGTTATATTACATAATGTTATCTTCAACAAAGTTGCTTAGATTACCAGATGTAAGAATGCAAGTATTTTTAGCTTTTTGAGGAATCTCCACGCTGATGTTTATGGTGGCTGTACTATTTTACCCTCCCATTAACAATGGAGAACAGCTCCTCTCTCCAGGCAGCCTCGCCAGCACTTGTTATTAGATATTCTGGTGATGGTGATTATCTTCCCATGGGTTAGCATTATGATCTACCAAAGAATTTTTTACAGAATTCAAATCTAGCAGAGCAATAAAACAAATGATAAAAGTTATGACACCATCACAAATTCCTCCTCCCCTTCTAGAATTACCTTTACAAAAAAAGTGACTTTTACAATATTCATTTGATGTCCCCTAAGTAAAAATCTATGCAAACTTCTCCTGCTGCTCAGTCCGCAGTCACACAGAGCGGGTGATCTTCTGTGATATGCACTGTGCTCACTCCAGTCCATCCCTAATGCTGAGCCAAGTGTTCCAAAGTTGAAGTCGCTCTCTTTCTGGGAGTCCTCCCCACAAAACACAATACAGAGTTCTGAGGTGTGGATCACGGGGTGAAGTTTCTATTCCTTGAATATCTGCTGTAAAAACAGTCATGAGACCTGACTTTTTTCTCATATATGTATAAAAACAACTCATAGATATATCTTTCAGTTTGGGATGAAAGGTATTCCACAAAAAGAGAGATTGAGTATTAAATTCCCTACTTTTGAGCTTACTTTGTTCAATATAACACCCAATATCTGGGCCTATTAATTAATTTTCTTCTCACTTCTTCGTATTCTATTCTCCAAAAATTATGTGAAAGGGAAAACAAAGCAAGTTCACCAAAACGTTAACACACATTTGCACTGTGTAGGGTGGTTAAAAGTAATTCTTTTGTGTTTTCTTGATTTCTCCAAATTTGACTACAAACACACCTTTCTGACCGTACGCACACAGTGACCTGTTAAAGCCCTCTGTATTCTTTCTCTTTCAATGAGCCACACTTCCCGAGGAGATAAAACACTCAGCTACCCTCAGACGCCCAGCTCCAGGGCTGCCTCCTTGCGTGAGCGTCAGCCCTGGTGCACAGAGGGCTCTGGACAAGGGCACGCCCAAGGCTGCGAAGGCCGAAAGCCCCTTCAGTCCGGATGATTTCTAGGACCTTTCCAGACCCTCGGCCAGACTAGGCTCGGCAAGGGCCACCCAGAGACATGGCGTTCCCCGGGACGCCTGCGGAAGGCTGTCCTTCCCATGCGGATTTGTCAGTCCTCAACCTGCCCTCTGGGCAGGAACTTGGAATCAATATTCTATTACTTATGACTTTCAATTTTTAATTAACATGCATCTCAACTGCATGGCTGAATGGTTCTTTGTACTTTTTGAAGTCATTATCAAGAGTATTATTTTTGTCTCTTTTAGAGACATATACTCAATTATTTAAGTATTATTTTGGCTGTTTTAGAGAGATATATTTAATTATTTATTATGTACATGGTTTACATTGTGTCAGACCTCCAGGCATCCAGGAGCAGAGATTATTAAGCAAATTAGAACCACTGCAAAGTTTCCATGTTTGCTTTCATGGAAGCATAGCAAGGTAAGAACAAAAACACCTAAATATGTACATAAGAGCTGCTAGAAGTCACATGCAAACACACACACACACACACACTGTACTCTGAAACTACATCTTTATAAAGATCTTCAAGGCTACATCTTCAAGACTGGAAATTTTGAGAAGCTAGAGTAAATTCTTCACCTTTGGGAAACAGTTGAACATTTTCAAGAAGCTAGATAAGCTTCACATGCCAAAAATTCAACTCTTAAATGATCTGAGAGAACAACGACATGTACAGAATGCATGTGATTTACTATTTTCACCTCTGAAACTAGCAAGCAAATGCATTGTTGATGATGGGAAAACACTGACTGTTTAACAAGTAGATTTCTGTCCACCAAACATGAAGAATTTCTACAAACGTCATTTAACGCCATCTTCGCAATCACCCAAGAGAGTGTCACTGTATTTATCCTACAGACAGCAGAAGTATGTCTCAAAAGTAAGTATAGTGGTGGAAAACACCCAGGCAGTAAGTGATAGGAATAGGAATTCAGCCAGGTGCAATGGTGCACACTTGTAATCCAAAAGGCTGAGGTAGGAGGGTCACAAGTTCCAGGCCAACCTAGGCAACTTGGTGCGATCTCCTCTCAAAATAAAATACAACAAGGGCTGCGAATTGGGGATCCTGAGTCCTACAGTGGTTGGCTAACATGCATGAAACCCTGGGTTCAATTCCCAAAAATGCAAACAAAGAAAAAAAGACAAAAAGAGAATGAATTCAGATCCAGGCATGTTTCAGTCTCAAACCAGAGCTCAGTGCTCCTTCCAAGGTCTAGCCACCTCCACAGACCCAGTTAGGGATTTAAGATTACAAACACAAGCGGCATTTTTGGTCCTAACCACACTATGGTATACATTTTTAAATATTCATGTATAACCAACATACTGACAACAAAATACTTTAAACAACAGGCATAATGATGTGCTATGGAGGAATATGACAGATTGGGGGTTTGAGTCTCTTATTTTTATTCTGCACAAAGACAGTTACATAAAGAACAAGGTCTCAACCATGTCTATGTTGAAGGAATTCTTAATGCCCTAGCCCTCGTCTTAGTCTTAATGCTTCCTATCATTTGAAAACAGCTTTTGTAATTGCCAAAATGTCTGCATACGTTTGTGTTTAAATCACAGAAAGATTGTGAAGGAAGTTAAATAGAAAATTGAGCAAGAGGAAAAACACAACCGCCTCTGTACTGTCGACCTTGATTCAGAACAAATTATTTAACTGGAAGCAAACACTACCCAGCCCTTCTTCCAATGCATTTTATCTTTGTTCATTCCAACCTGCTCAGCTCTAACAAAGAGAAATTGGTGAGAAGATAATTAGATCTTCTTTTTAAAACTGACCTAGCAATAGCATCTTTAAAATCACCTGCATCTTCCCGGCAAACGAAATAATACATAAATATGAATGTTTCATGCTGCTATCAAACATGGATAATAAAGGTTTGAATATTTATTGTTACCTTTGGCCAAGGCCTGAGTTCACTCTTTAGCAAGAAAGGCACAGTGAGCGAAGGATCGCCTTTGGGCACTGCAGATTGGGACAGCATCACATTAGAATATCTCTGGGGAAAGCGAGGATCCGGCATCCTTAATCTTCTTAACGTGACACTTCCCTACATTCATCTGTAATCAGCTTTCTCTCAAATTCTAATAGATGCTTTTTTGTTTTCATATACAGCTGTTTCTTCACAATTGGGGATATTCAAATGACCCTACACCCCTTCACAGTCCACAGAAGGGGTTTTCCATGGTACACTCTGGACATTTCATCACCCCAACATTAGTAATGACTTGTGGCAAATTTTCCAGAAACATCAAAGCGTTCTGACCTGTCATCTAGACACCTTGTGAATGTGAGGTTCAAGTGCCATTACCTGTCTCAGGTATGGTAACTGAAGGGAGCAGCACAGGAGTCAGACCCCAGATTTGACTGAATGCTGCTGCGCATCTCACTTAGCAGTTTGGTGCTGACATTGTGCTGGGCACAGTCCCACATGCTGTGTTGGTAAACAGCGACTGGGCACTCCCAACAGCCTCAGAAGATGAGTTCAAATCAGCACACCTGTGTTAGAGATGCTAAAACCAGGACAAAGTAACGTTAAAAGAACTTGCTCAAAGATCACCCAACCAGTGAATGGCAGAGTCAGGACCTAAGCCCTGTCAAGACTCTCAAACACTATGGCATGCCATTCTGGTCCCCACGGTAAAAGGCAGGAGTAAAGGAAACCACCCATCTCACTCGCACCTAAGCACAACCCACTGCCACCTTCATGACTATGACCCTCCATTCTCCCGAGTGACAGAACAGTGCCCTGTGCACCAGCTTGTGGCCTATGCCTCTGTCAACATGCCCTGCTTCACCAGCCCTGTGGACTCCCTTCCACCCTGAAACCCCAGCTGGACTCTCCCGAGGAGCTCATCCTGCACCCGTCTCAGGGACAGGTCAATGGACATGGACTTTGCTTTCCTGTCCCTTCCCAGCTCTTCCTGGCCATTCATGTTCTTGTCAGGAATCTTCTCATTAAAACTCTGTTTACAAGCAACAATTACCATCTCACGTCCTCTTCCTCCATGGGAGGAAGAAGTCTTTTCCTCCTGTCTTGCCTGTGGGTTTGCAGAGACAGCATTATTGGTCTCCTGAGATATCTACTCCATCCTGTGTTATAATTATTTAGGTTCTGACTTTATTTGCTCAACATTTTGGTAAACAGAAACACTTTTCTTCTCCTTGTCTGTCACACAGCACCTCCATTTCTCCGGTGCTGGCCTTCCTCTCCCATGCTCAGTGGCAACCACATAAAAAGAAAAGAACATGCATCCCAGCGACTAACAAGGAGCTGTATTCCCAGCCACATTTTGCACCCGCAAATTCAACTTTTTGAAATACTGCCTCAATTTATTTTCAAAAAATACTTTCCTTTAAAGTAATGCTTATTGTTCTTTGACACCGGTGGAATAGCAAAGGGTGATGCAGTGTCGTGATATCTTCTGCTATACAGTGACAGTGTTTGATTTACAGATGCTGTAACAGTAGGAAAAATATCTGTCACCATGACATCAATCAGTGTTTTGACTGGTTGAGGTTAAGCCAAAGAGAGGGACCATCAAGAGACAAGATGTAAAGAAAGCCATCCCTGCTCCTGGTGTCAAGTACAGAGCCTGTATTTCATAGCTTCAAGAGCAGAAAGCCACCGTGACAGATATTTATAAACAAAAAGAGACGAGGCCATTAATTAAACTTACATTCCATAGGCACACATTGGAGGAGTCCACCTGTGCCATGAACACATGAACTTAATTAAATATCAGGGGTTTTATTCTCCAGCTTCCTCCCCTCTTAGTGACTTAGAAAGCTACTAACTCGCTGACAGATCAAGATATTTAAAACAAGTGAAGCAATTGTTAGGAGACAATCTCCATTATTTAGCAGGTCTCAGTTTTGTGAATTGTTCTGTCTCCAAATGCCTTGTGTCACTGTCATCAACTAGACACTAAAATCTTTCTCTTTGCTTGTTGATGGGACCAACAGGGAAGAGGAAGAAATTTCAACTTAATCAAAAATCATCATGTTCATAGCCTGACAAAAAGTTGAAGAGAACTCAGATATTATTTAGGACATTATATAGTTTTGAAAATGAAGAAATAGCAGAGCAAAGATACTTTTCTAAAAATATGTTATCTCATTAGTGATAAGCAGAGACTATCCAGGACACTAGCCTTTATGAACAGCACATTTTCTTCTGGACATACAATGTTACTTCCAAGAAGCTCTTCTCAATAATTATTATTGATGTTTGTAAAAAAAAAAAGAAAATAAAGATTGAACATCTTGTTTTCCTATGTGATTCTGAAATTACTACTTGATGTGATAGTGGTAATATCAGGTAGCCATTTTTCTGCAGTCACATAAGCCAATTTTGCTCTTCTCCTTTCTTTCTCTCTCTTTTGAGCCTATACATTATTTGTATAAAATAAAATAGCCTATGAATAACAAATTAGTTTTTCATAATCACCACCTTCTTGACTTACCAATGGAAGAAATTTTAAGGGAATAGAGGAAGAGGCCCAGAACAAGGTAGGACCTAGCATTCCCAAGCTCCTGGGTTCAATGCCTAGCCACATGCCCACGCGCGCACGCACGCACGCATGCATGGGTGCGTGGACCCATATACACACAGCAAAACTGAGACACAGACCCACCCTAACAAATGCACAATACAAACTCCAGAGCTTGTGGGCCTCTCCATTCTGGCCAGGAAATTCACGGTGAATATACACAATCGACCCTCTGCGTTTTAACCACCAGGACTGCCAGTCAGACCTCAGGTTACTTTTGTCCCCTCTTGGGCTTGACCAGCCTGTGGACCACCTGCTCAACAGACAGCTCTTTGAGGTCCATGGACACAGACAAAACAATCAACTGGGTAGCTGATTTTGTCCACTTTAATCCAATCAGCTGGCATTTTCTAGACACAAAGCAAGAATTTTAATTTCTCATCTTTTTTTTTCCTTTTAGGAACCCCCAAAAGACTTGCAGGATGTTGCAAAGAGAAGTACGGAGGAGTTAATGAATATGTGATAAGAAATGACCGTGGCTGTAAATAAGATCATGTCTCATCTACTTCCCTTAATATGAAGACCACTCTTTTAACCTTATGGAAAATTGCTAAGAGGTTTGCTTAAAGTTAGATTCAATTACATGGTTTCCTTATTGGCCAATCAACACCACACGGGTTAAGTGAGGAATTAACCCCTCAATCCACCTCTGGGATTTCATCAAAGAGATCACCATGAAGTTTCCTGCCTACTGCGTAGTGATCTGTGTCTCATCTCTCACTGATCACCATCAACATACATTAGCCACTCTGCCCACGGTCTCTTTCCAACCCACGGACATGCTTCTAGAGACTTGCTTAAGCATCCTGACTCACAAAAACTGTAAAAAGCATAAAGTACATTCATTTTGCAGCACCAGTGTTTCTTATTCATATTTTAAAAGATATACTAGATAGAAATATGTTTTAGTGTTCTATTGCAGAGCAGTAAGACAACTCTTGATATCAATAATGTACTCTATTCAAAAAGAGGAGAAAAAGAATTTTTCATGTTTTCACCACCAGTAAGTGATAAATGCTTGAGGTGATAGATGTGCTTATCTTGATGTGGTTATTATACAATCAGAACATCACAAGGTACTCCATAAATATGTTCAATTTTATTTATTTTTAATATGTTCAATTTTATATGCCCATTAAAAATAAAGACTTTTATGTATCTATACTAATAAAACCATTATACTAATATAAATAAATTTTCTGCCTCAGACAGGCTTAATAGCTATTTACTTTCTTTAATATTATCTCTTAATTTTCTTCAATTTCTTAAAAGCAATTATTGTTTTATTGTGAACCTACTACAAAATTACATCTGCTTAAGGTACTTTAATTTTCAGATTTCATATTAATGGAGTAAACAACTTAGTACTTGAACTGGCACTGTTTTAATTTGTCTCACAACTTTCTTTGTCAGAATGTACTCTTCGATATATCTCAAAGAATTCACTTTTTAAAATGACTTAAAGCAATTCAAAAAAGCCCATTTTGCAACTTGAAATTGGATGATTTCCTTAGTTTAAGAGAAATAACCTTTCATGAATGCTTACCAATAACAAGCTTTTTTATTCATCAAAAAATCTCTTATGTTAATGAAAGAAGAAAATATCATTAAAATCTACATAAATTTTCTTTTTTGTTGGTTGGTTGGGTGGTTGGTTGGTTGGTTGGTTGGTTGGTTTTTTGAGACAGAATCTCAATGTGTAGACTAGACTAGTCTTGATCTCACAACAATTCTCCTGCCTCAACCTCCAGAATGTGGGATTACAGGTGTGCACCACCATGCCTGGGTTTGAGTGATTATTGGAGCACCTGTGTACACCTTTCCCTCTACTCTTTACTGTCCACCAAGCATACCTACATTGTGAGCCTTACGTGTACATCCGTTTGTTGGTTTCAATGTCTCTGGTATCTCCTGTCCATGAGCTTAGTAAGGCAAGGACTGGTGATTTTCATTTCTATACAACCTGCACCAATGTAGAGAAGTTTAAAAAAAAAACTGCTGAATGAACAAATGAATGCATGATTATAATTGGCCCCCAAATAAGAACTTGAGTAAACTTTCAAAAGATAAATGACCTCTGCACAAAGCCTGTAAAAGTTGTGTTTGAAAATCATACTGTCCATTAGAAAAAGAAAGTAGTCCCAGAAGATTTTTCTTACCCACATAAAAGTTTTCCCATTATTCTTAAATTGGTGTTCAAGAGGTAAAACTCCTTTTGTTCTGTCTTGTTCCCTGCACAATAGATGCAGTTTCTCTTCTGGGTCTCCCCGAAGTGAACAGCAGGATGTAAAAACTTCTCTACCTTCAATATATTGATTGAAAAACTGGATATGTCGTATGACTTTTATCTTTTTTATTACACATATTATCTTAAAGTTACATGCAGGAAACATTTGTAAAAGCTTTGAATACCACTATTCCTTGGTGGGTATGGAAGAGGAATTGCTTAACTTTCTAGCAAATAATGTTAAAGAAATTATATTCTAGTGTCATAGATAATTTGTGTTGATATTATTTTTTAGCCAGTATCTTCATTCTGGGCAAGTATTTAATTTGTAAAATTAAAGGAATTCTAAGTATGAAAACATCGAGAAAAAAATCATAAGAGTTCACATGCAGAAAAGTTTTATAAGCCAGGCGTGGTGGTGCACCCCTATAATCCCAGCTCTTGAGAAGCTGAGGCAGAAGGATCACCACGAGTTCAAGGTCACCCTGTGCTACATGGTGAACTCAAGGCGAGCCTGAACTGTATTGTAAGACCCTGTCTCAAAAAGACAAAAAAAGTCTCTCAAAACCTACGCAATCAGCATCCAGGGGTCAGATACCCTGTTTAACACCAGGATTGGAAAAATAAAGAAAGGAAAAACGCAAGTGCCACAGTGTGCCAATTTCCACGACGGAAGTGTGCAGAGATGCTACAGAAGCAGAGGAAAGGGCCTTTGGCTTAAGCTAGGAACGACACATTCAGATCTTTGAAATGCATTCGAGTGTGCTTAAAGCATTCGTCTTCTTAAAACACAGTTAAATTTCTACTGCTTTCATTTTCTTGTAAGCCCTTTCTTTGGACTTTTCAGCAGGACTGGGATGTGTCTAAAGCAGAAGGTCCTGTGGCACAGGAGTAGGTGAGCTCCTTGGGAAATGATGCTTAACTCTGCATGCGGAGGGAGCCTCAGGGAAACACCGGGTCAGACCGGTAAGGAAGCTTCAAGCCAATGTACGGTGGGCCTCAGGTAACCAGTGCAAGCAATTTGGGCTTGGTCCCAAGTTACGCTTTAGGTCTAAAACCCCACACACACCTTCTCGTGTGTGTGGAAGGTGACTGGATCGTGGGGCCCAGTGCTCCCAAGGTGTTCATCCATTTGTAAGTTCAGCAGATGGAAAGTGCCGTGGGGAGGTGCAACCTGGTTGGCGGTGAGTCACTGGGAGGTGGCCTGGGAGCCTATATTCTTGACCTGGGCTCCTGGCCTTCTCTTTCTGCTTCCTGGCTGCCAGGAACTGAGCCCCTTTCCTCCGCCACACCCCTCTATTGTCCCATTTCTGCCTCGGAGCCAGCCAACCCCGGGCTGAAACTGTAACCCTAAATAAACTTCTCCTCCTTAACTTGTGGGTGTTGGTGTTTGGTCCCAGCAGCAAGAAAGTGTCTGAGACATTCCGCTCGCAATGCAATCTATTTAAAGTCTTTGAGAAGGGGCTGGGGATATAGCTCAGTGGAATAAGCGCCTGCCTAGCAAGTGCAGGGTCCTGAGTTCGATCCCCAGTACTGCAAAAAAAATAAATAAATAAAGTCTTTGAGAAGGCCATATGCGATCATCTCTGCGTAGTTAGTAATGGTACTCCAGCGCTCTGAGGGGCTCCCCTGGGTGTGCATGTGTCCACGCCCGAACCTAACTTCCGCCCCATCACAGACTCAGTCCAGCCCCATGCTGCAGGGCACAAACTAACAGTGGCACAGCAGTAACAAAGCGCTCTTGCTCCTGGACACAGCGTGCAGTCCAGCTCACTCCTGGCCCAGCTTTCACCTGGAAGCCTCCACTCTCCACAGCTGACCTTCCTTCCTTCACCATCCCTCCTCTCCCTGGCTGAGAACTCTGTCCTCGCCCCGGTCCCGCAGCAATTGTGCCTTCGGGTCCTTGGCCTCTTTGCCTGTTTCTGTTGCTCCGAACTCGTTCTTTAAGTCTGTGACCACACCTGACCATTGCTCCTCACCTCCTGCTCCAGCCACCGGAGAATGTCAACCCAGGATCTCACGGTTGCGCTCTCCTGAGTCCGGTGTCTCCCGCCATTGGGGATCCTTGGTGCACTCCCCGAACTCCTATTTCCGCCTCTCTGACTCCGCCTCTCTGACTCCGCCTCCGCGTGTCCCTGCTGCCCCCCCCCCGTGCCTAATAGGAGACTTGCCACCCAAATAGCCGCATGCTGAAATTATCCAGCATGTCCAGCACTGTGGTCCTAATAAGTGCTTCAGTTCTCTCCAATTCCACGTTTGTCTGATCTGAGTTTCCAACTTACGAGCATTTTTTTCTATCACGGTCAGTTTTAGTCTGTTTGTGCTACTATAATGAAATAACACTGACTGGGTAACAGAAACGATAGAAAATTATGTCTTACAGTTTAGAAGCTGGGAGCCAAAGGTCAAGGTGTGGCCGCCCAGGCCTGTGATGAGGGCCTCTTCCCGCCTCCATGCGCTGCCGCATTGCTCCCGGCTTCGGAGGGATGGATGCCGAGTACTCGAAGAGGGGGACAAGACACCTTGCCTTCAAACTTGTGCCCTTTGTAAGGGGTGCTGCCCTTGTTTATGAGTCATGACTTCCCTAAGGCCTCATCTTTCGACACTGTTACATTCGGGATTAAGATTCAACATGAATTTTGCAGAGAAAACACCGTCCAAACCATGCCCATCATGTTACGTCCCCTGGGCTGGCTTCCTATCCTGACGGTTCTCGCCCTTTCGGGGCTATTCATGAATGAAAGGCTCCAGAAGCCAGAAGAACTCAATTTTTTTTATTATTCCTATTCTTTTTTACCCATTTTTGTCTTTGAGGCCAAGGACTCAGTATTCCCCAACTCCAAGTTGGACAGGTAGATCGCCTAATAAAGTGACAGTAAGGGCTGCCCGTGGGTGACCTGCACCGGAGTGCACTTCACCCTCATTGTCCCTTTCATTCTTACAGCAGTTCTACATCAAGAGCACCGACAGCCACATTTTACAAAACAGAAACCAGAGATCGAAAGTATTAAGTACACTTCACAATGGTGAGTTACAAGATTATTAGGAAATGATCTGAATCCACAGCTTTTTGCCAATAAGCTGTGCTGTGAAGCTGATGTTTCTGGGACCACGTGACCCTAGCCAGCAGGGTCCTGGGTGCCTCTGAGGAGTCTCAGCAGCCTTCAGCAGCCTAGGAACTCAGTGGTACAACTGCAGAAAGGTTGAAGCTCACCTGGAATTCTCAGAAGGAACAGAACAGAATCGCATGAATGTGTCCACATATTTCTTCCTGACACTTGCTAATTCATAAGGCCTACATATGGGCTGGGGATATAGCTCAGTGGCGTAAGTGCCTGCCTGGCAAGTGCGGGGTCCTGAGTTTGGTCCCTGGTACTAGGAAAAATAAATAAATAAATAAGGCCTACAGACCAGAAGATAGACTTTTCTGCACAAACAGCATAAATGGCTTATAGCCTTTGAATCAAAATCATAAAGTACATGGGGCCCTCTCTAGGACTTTCTGTTTGTAGCCTTTACAACACCATCTTTCACTTTTAGGAAGGAAAGAATCTTGGATAAAGGTAGAATACCTCCACACTAACCCCACCTACCAAAACTACCTTCAGTGTGGCACGTTGTTTCTCCCTTGTTAAAAAAAAACATTTTAAAATGGGAAAATGTGCTCGTTATCTGGCAAGTGTTCCTAGCTGACCACCCTCCACCACTCACGGTATTTTCTGCTTTTTTCTTTGAATTATCTTGCTGTATGAATCCCAGAGAATTTAGGAGGTGTCACATTTCATTGAACAGAGGCCCTGGTTTGATAGGTGAAATATCTTTCTGACTGGATGATACATCGGTTCGCTTCTATTTATAAAATGCATCTGACCTTCTGAATGTGAAAGGTGGTAAGGTCTTTTAATAGAGTGTCACTCCACATCTAGCACTTTTAAAGCAAAGCCGCATTTATTCAAGATAAGGGGGTAAATGACAATAAAGACTCAGAGCATCCATCTGCTGTCAGGCAGCAGGTGGCTTTGTGAAAGTTTCTCCCATGATGCTTCAGAGACTATAGAGTAGTATACACATCATCTACAAAAATCAAAATCATTTACAACTTGGTTTTCAATACCTGAAACTCTTAAAATATTTAAACATAACGATATTGCTATTCCTATCTATAGAACCATAAATTGGCACAAATCTAAATCTGTTGCCAAATTTTTAAAGAAGAAATACGTAACATGGAAAAGATCTGTTTAGACCTACACCTTTCTTCATCAATACTATTTTACCATTTATTATGTATCTATTAAATATTAGACATTTAGGAAAAAATAAATAAATAAATAAATAAATATTAGACATGATACTAGTTTTGGTTTTGGATTTTTGTTTTGAGGGTTTTCTGTGACAAGGTCTCACTATGTAATCCAGGCTGGCCTTGAGCTTTTGCAATCCTCCTGCCTCAGCCTCCTGAGTGCTGGGATAACAGGCATATGCCACCATGTCTGGCCTGATACTAGATGCTTTAAATATATTACTTCTAAAAATAATTTGATAGTAGACATTATCTTCATTTTATAAATGAGAAAACTATGTGACCTTCCCTACAGCTAAGAAGAATCCAGTTGAGAATCCAAATCTAGGTCCATTGGATTCTGAAAACTGTTCCCTTCTCACCTCACCGTGTAGCTGGCATGGACTCAGCCAGCCCCTGAACTGGGCCTTGATCCAGCCTCCTTGTTCTTCATTTTCCTCTTAGGTTGAAATAGAAAAAATAGGGCTGGGGATATAGCTCAGTGGAATAAGCGCCTGCCTAGCAAGCGCAGGGTCCTGAGTTCGATCCCCAGTACCGCAAAAAAAAAAAAAA
>PVLD010006626.1:0-98927 GCA_004027595.1 Dinomys branickii | reverse complement strand
TTTCCATTCTTTGCTTTTCTCCTTCCTTCCTTCCCCTCCCCCTTCCCTAGATCCCCTCCCCATCCGAACATTTTCTTCCCATTTCACAGTATCTATTTTACATGTTGGTCCTTATTTACACTTGGTTTTTCACATCAGAGAAACAATGTGGCATTTAAACACTTGCGTATGATTTATTTCACTGAAGAATGTGGTCTCAAGGTGCATCTGTTTAGCTGGGAATGTCTCAAGTTTTTCCTTTATGGCTGAGTTTAAGTACTCCACTGAATTAAAAAACCACATCTTTTGGTTGATGGGCATTTTGGTTGTTTCCAAGATTTAGCTATTACAAGCTGTGCCACTATAGACATAAGTGTGTATATATTGCTGTGATATGGTGCTTTTAATTATTTCAGGGATTAAAAGGGAAATAACTGGATCAAATGGAACCTCTAGCTCTGGTTTTTTTGGTGCTTTTTTTCTTTTTGTTTTTGTTCTTGTTGTTGTTTGTCTTTTTGAGACAGGGTCTTGCTAGGCAGTTCAGGCTGGCCTTGAACTCACTTTGTAGCCCAAGCTGGTCTCTAACCTGTAAGGATCCTCCTGCCTCAGCCTCCAGAATGCTGGGATTACAGGCAGGCAGGCAGGCAGGCAGGCAGGCAGGCATCTACCACCACCTCTGACACTTTTTTTTTGTAGCTTTGGTTTTTTTTTTTAGAAATCTCCACACTGATTTCCATAGCAATTATACCAGTCTACACTCCTAACAACAGAGAAAAGGATTCCTTTTTCTTAGGAGTTATTTTAAATAGTGAACAACAGTGACAGAACACACAAGAATGTAGGCCTAAATACACCATATAAGAGATATTTGTTAACAGTGTGATGGCTGAAACAAATTAAATATTGCGAACAATGTGATGTCAGGATGTTGCTTTGTGTGAACTCAAGTGGGCAGATGTGTACAGTGGACAGCTCAGATATTTTTGCCATTCTGTCCACATCTGCCTATGACCTTAAATGTGCCACAAATTTTAATTTTGGGTACATACAGATTTTAGCAAACAGATAAGTTTGCAAATATGGAACCCATGCACTAGTAGGGATTAATAGGATTGTCTTTATTTCCTTTAATGTCTCTAGCTTACTTTATCTTTATTTTACAGTTATTTTTAATTACAAAATACACCTAGCAGTTTATCATTTTAACCATTTAAAATTGTACAGTTCAGTACTGTTAAGTATATTGTTATGCAGCCAGTCACCACAATTCTTTGCACCTTGGAAAAGTGAACCTACACCCATTAAAGACTAACTACTGCCTACCACATTCTAGCCACTGGCAACCAGTTTTATTTTCTCTGTGAATTTGACTGCTCTAGAAATCACGCAGTATGGGGCTGGGGATATATAGCTCAGTGGAATAAGCGCCCGCCTAGCAAGCGCAGGGTCCTGAGTTCGATCCCCAGTACCGCCAAAAAAAAAAAAGAAATCACGCATTATCATTTTATAAACTGCTTTATTTTGCTTAAGCATATTGTCTTTACAGTTAACTGTTTTGTAGCAGTGCTAGAGCTTCCTTTTAAAAAGCTGGATAGTATTCCATTGTGCATGGACAACATTTGTTTATCGGTTCTTCTGTTGATGGAGGTTTGCATTGGTTTCAACTTCTAGCTATTGTGGTGCTTCTAGCTATGCTGACCATTGATAAATAAAAATACTGCTTCTGAGATCCCACCTTTTTACCTACCAGTGATCCCTTTTCATGCCATATATACTTACCATATACTTGAGCCAACCAACCAAGTAGACCAGAAGCGTACTGTAAAGTGATAGAGAAAAATATTCAGTTTGAGCTCATTCTGTTCACCAGGGACATCGGAGAGGAATTAGATGTATAACTTTTCACAAATGTGTTTTTGTGCACTTTTACATGTAAATAACAGTTACGTGAAAAGAATTTCATACAACTGGGAACATACGCATACTGTTTTTATGTAATAACCTAACATATTGTGGATATTATTTCCTGTAAATCACTGCTATGAGGTATTCTGATTTCTCCATGTATCATAACTTTTTGAAAGCAAAATAAGTTTTTTTTTTTTTCAAAGTTGATTTTCAAATGTAAAAGTGATGGCATACTTGTAAAAAGCTCCAAAAAGTAGAGCAGTACAAAGAAAGCTGGAGTGCCTTTGTCTCCTCCCCACCCTATGCTTTCTAGGGCAGCCACTATTACTGTTATTTCTTCTTCGTTCTACTGTAATTACATTAAACATGGGATGCATCTCATGAGCGTGTTGAAATTGTGCTTACTGTTCTTTACACTAATTTTTAAAGATACATTATTTTTATAAGTTTAAAGTTTGTAATGACTTACTTTTGTACTTTTCACCTTTGGGATGATTGTTAAAAATGACAGAATTACTAATTTTCATGATTCTTAATTTCTATGTAGTAGGGTTTTTGGTTTTTGGTTTCTTTGAGATGTGGTGTCACTCTGTAGCCCAGGCCGGCATTGTGGCAGTCCTCCGCTTCAGCCTCCCGAGTGCTGGGATTGTAGGTGTGCACCACCATGCCTGGCTTGTAGTAGTATTTTTGAATGTCTGAAAATGTCTGTTTTGACTGAATGGTAAATCTGATTTTTGAGAGCTTTATGACCTGAGACAGCATTTCCATGGTGGATGAGCCTCTTACAGCAGAAGCTGTTCACTGCAGGCTTGTGATCCATTTGTAGCTTGCATGTTGGGGAAGCTGTGGGTTGTAGGAGTCTGGTATCAGGATTGTACTCCAATATTATCTTTTAGAGCCCAGTATTTTCTAAAAATGTAGATTATACCAGTAATGGTTTCTGTCTGGAAGCTTTTTTGGCATTTTGAAGTTTTACTAACTCGATTCCAGTTACGGATTTTTTCAAATTTGGTTTTCTTTGTTACTTTTGTAAGTCTTTTCAGCATGACAGCTGAATCTTAGGCTTGTCACTTGATCTTAACCAAAGGCTTAACAGTTCTGTGACTCTTAGAAAACTTAACCTGCCCCCCTTCTCTTTTAAATGAATTTTATTCCATGTTTGTTTTTCTAGACCTTTTGGTGTTTGCATTTTGATTTTGATTTTTCTCTTGGCCTTACTGTCTGGGAAATTGCCTCAGCTTTTTCTTATTGATAATTTGTCATTTAATCCATGCCTGATTTATATCTGAACTGCATTTACTTATTTGTGTATTTTTATGCATTAGTAATTTTTAATAGCCATTACTAATACTTTTTAAAATTTGTACTAATTTATCTTGCAGTGTTTTCTTCAGTCCCTCTAATGATACTAGTATGACAACTCAATCAAATACATTTTTCTCTTTGCCAGTGTTGGTTTTCTCTGTTCACAGTTGTAGCTGTTCATCTTGTTCTTTCTCTTTTTATTAAATTTCAGCAGTATTTCGTGGGTCTTGGTTAATGATTGGCAGGTGATACGTGCCCTTGCTGGGGAGAGTCATTCTTTAGCCCTAGGCCACTGTCTTGTGTGGTGGTTTTGTGAAGCACAGTCAGGTGTGGAGCAGTCATGCCGCTTCTAGCGAGAGTGAGTGGATAGTCAGCAAGCAGAATGGCACGTCGGTCACTTCAGTTACTGTGTCTCTCAGTACTTCCCAAGAGCAGTGATGTACTATATTTCATTTGCAGAGTACTGCAAGATCCCTCTTTCCCCTCTAGCCTGTTTGATTTCTTTTTTTCTCTATTTTCTCTTGTTTTTCTCCCTTGTTCCCTTCCTCATTAACGGTCTTGTGTTCTCTCCATCTTTAGTTCTGTCTCATGCATGATTACTCAGGGAAGGCTGATTCAGGCAGAAATGGCTTACTGTATATAGAGATTGCTTCTTGGACTATCCTGATGGCAGAACATGCTACGGCCAGCATTTCTGTGCACAGGATGAGAGACCAAGGTATTTTGTCCAGATCATAGGCAATGCAGTGGCGTTAAGAAGAAACCCTAGATATTTCTTTCTTCTTGTACTTGTGATTAGTTTCAATTATAACTTCAAACTTCTCTATAGAGTTCTTTTTCTGTCAACCTTTCCTCCCTTGTATTTGTCCAGAATTGTGACATATTGTTTTGTATCAGTAGTGAAAATTTCATTTTAACTGAAATCTTTTTCTCCCCATTTTTATGAGACCTTGGGAAGAAAAAGAGGTAGCTTGAACCATAGTGAACTAATTTGTGGCTGATTTAAGATACCCCAAGCACATCTATTAATATGCATTGTTTCTTGGGGTTTAGTCATATTTCATAAGTCACTCCCCCTGCCCGATACATGAAGCATTTTAATTCACAGTCCATGCCATAGTGCTCACTGCTGTTCTGTGGACATGTGGCCTCATAGAATAAAACATGCAGAGACATAATTTTACTGCTTGCCATTGCTGAGTCTTTTTTAAAGTATATAATGGTTGATCACATCATTACATTAATTATCATCGAAATGTTGTGTTCCCAGTGTTCACAGTCGTCTTCTTTGAAATCTGTACTGCTTTGTGATGAGCTGTTTCAGTGTTCTTTTTTGCATGTGATTCCACAAGTGAGTGAAGTCACTTTTCACACTTGATCTTAGCCAGAAGGCCAAGAAGCGATGTGAAGTCACTTTTCAAAGGTTGTTTGTTTTTGTTGTTTGTTTAGGACAGTAGTGGCAAACCTATGGCACTTGCATTATTTGTTTTTAATACAAAAGATGTTAATATATGAGTTGTTTCCAAACTATAAGCACAGTATTCAAGTTAATTGCAGTATTGGAACTTCCTAGTAAATAAGTGGGTCTGGGGTTGCAGTGTGGGCGCTTGTCTCTAAAAGGTTGGCCGTTGCTGGTTAGGGCGTGAAATGGAGCATTTTGCTGCCCATATGCTTTTAAACCCCAGGCTTTTGGTGAAAAATTGAAAGATATGTTGGTGCATACAGAATTAAGAAAGAAAATGCAAGTGTCCACAGGTTTCAGACCTTTTATTTTTAACACATTTAGCATTGGCACCTTGTATGGCTATGTGTATAAAACAAATTGGATTATTTATGTATTTTATTTATGTAACGTTAAAGGGAATAAAAGCATGTTAGAAACAATACATAATTTCTCTAAAGAAGACGATAGGAATTCAACAAGGGTTGTTGTATTGCATATTGTTATCTTCAAATGAGCTGTTCAGATTACCACATGTATGCATGCAAAATGGGCCAAAAAAATTAGAAAGAAGTAAAAAAACAAAAATTTAAGCATTAACTGTTCCCTTCAATAGACCAGTAGAAATCAGCTGTACAGTTGTCCCCTATGCTAAGTATATGCATATATATACATTTTCCCTTCCTTCTTTGTTTTCGCCTTTCTCTTATCCCAGTTGTCTTTTCCCCTTTGAGCAGTTTCATTCCCTTTCACAGTATCTTTTGTATCTTTTGAATTTTGCTTACTATTTCGGGTTCTTATATTGGGGAGACAATATGATGTCTACACATGGGCCTGATTTATTTCGCTTTGACTGTGGTCTCTAGTTGCATCCATTTATGTATAAAAGCCTCAAGTTTATCTTTCTTTATAGCTGAGTAATATTGCATTGAATAAAAATACCACATCTTTTTTATTAACTCCTCAGTTGATGGGCATTTGGGTTGTTTTCAAGATTTAGTATGACAAATTGCACTGCTGTGAACATGGGTGCACATATATCAGTGTGGTATGATGTTTCCAATTCTTCTGGAAAAATACCCAGAAGGGGAATAGCTGGGTTAAGTGGGACTTCTATTCCTGGTTTTGTGAGGAATCTCCACACTGATTTCCACAGTGGTTTCACAAGTCTACACTCCCACCAGCAGTGAAGAAGCGTTCCTTTTTCCTCATAGCCTCTCCAGCATTTGTCACTGGTTGATTTCTTAATGATAGCCATTCTTTCCGGGTTGAGACAGAATCTCAGTGTTGTTTTAATTTGCATTTCTGAAATGACTAATGATGTTGAACATTTTTTCATGTCTTTATATGTCATTTGTATTCATTTGAGAAGTGTGTATTCATCTCAGATGCCCATTTTTGGAATGGGTCTTTTGAATGTTAGGGGGCTGATTTTTTTTTTTTTAATTCTTTATATGTTCTAGATAGAAGTCTTTTGTCTGAGGGACAGTCGGCTAATATTTTTTCCCAATGTGTGTGTTTGCTTTTTACTCTGTTGGTGATTTATTTTTTCTTTGGTACAGGGAATCAAACTCACAACCTTCTGCTATATCCCTGGCCCCATGATTTCTTTTCATATGCAAAAGATTTTCAGTAAGATGAGATCTCAGTTGAAGTATTTCCCATGCAATTTGATTTTTGTTCATGCACTCTCTGCCAACTCCTATGTCTGCAATATTTCTGCCTTCCTCTTAAAGTAGATTTAGTGTTTCTGTTTTAATATTTAGATCTTTGATCAGTTTTGACTTCAGTTTAGTGCATGGTGATAGACATGGGTCCGGTTTTAGTATTCAGGGTGTGGAGAACCAGTTCCTTAGCACCATTTATGAGAGCGGCTATCTTTCTTCCAGTGAACACATCTGGTCCCTTTGTCAAAAAAAGGTGACTGAGTGTGTTTGTAATTGTGTGTTCATCTTTTAATATGTACCATTGAGCCTCATCCATGCTGATTTTATCACAGTAACTTTGTAGTATAGTCTCAAGTCAGGGGTTGTGATGCCTCATGCCTTTCCTTTGTTCCCTAGGATTGCTTTTTGCTATGCTGGATCTCTTCTGGTTCCAGATCAATTTTAGGAATTTTTTCTCCAGATCTGTGAGGTATACTAACAGTATTTTAGTCAGGATTGCATTTAATCTGTATAGCAATTTTGGGAGTATGGCAATTTTCACAATATTGGTTCTTCCTATCCATGAGTGAGGGATACCTTTCCATTTTCTGAAATCCTCTTTGATCTCTTTTTTTCATAGTACTACAATTCTTTGTTAGATTGATTCCTAAGTTTGTAATTTTTTTTTTTTGGATGCTATTGTGAAAGGTGTGATTTCCCTAATTTTTCTCTCAAGTGTGTGTGTTTGTGTACAGGAGTGCTGTTGAGTTTTGATTGTTGACATTGTGTCCAGGTATGCTACTGAATTCACTTTTTAAATCAACAAGCCTTTTGGTGGAGTTTGTGGGTCTTCTATGTAGAGTATCATGTCCTCTGTGCATGAGGATAATTTCATTTCTTCCTTTCCAGTCCTTATTCCTTTTATTTCTCTCTTGCCTCATTGCTCTGGCAAGTGTTGCCAGAACTATATTGAATACAAGTGGTGACATTGTCTTGATTCTGATTTTAAAGTGAAAGCTTTCAGTTTTTGTCTTAATTAGTATGATGTTGGCTGTTGGTTTGTCGTAGATGGCTTTTATCAGAGAGGGATAAAGACCATCTATTCCTATTTTCTGTAGGGTTTTTATCATGAATGAGTCTTGGACTTTGTCAAAAGTGTTTTCTGCATCTATTGAGATGATCATGTGATTTTTTGTCTTTGGCTCTGTTGATATGGTTTATTACATACATTGATTTGCATGCATATATTGAACCATCCCTGCATTCCTGGGATGAATCCCACTTGGCCATGGTGTATAATCTGCTTGATGATTTGCTGTATTTTGTTTGCTAGTATTTTATTGAGTATTTTTGCATTTATGCTTATTGGGGAGATTGGCTTGTAGTTCTCTTTTTTGGTTGGATCTTTCTCTGGGTTTGGTATCAGGGTAATACTTGCCTCCCGAAATGACTTGGAGGAAGTTGCTTCCCCTTAAATTTCATTAAAGAGTTTGAAAAGAATTGGCATTAAATCATCTCTAAATTTCTTACAGAATTCAGCTGTGAATCCATCAGGACCGGGCTTTTCTTTGTTGGTAAGTTTTTAATTACATTTTCAATTTCCTTGATTGATATTGGGTTATTCTTACATCATTTTAATTCGGCTTTGGTAATTCATATGTATCTAGGAATCTGTCTATTTCTTCTGTGTTTTCCATCCTGTGAGAGTAAAGATTTTCAAAGTAGGTATTGATGATCTGAATTTCTATAGGATCTGTAGTGATGTCACCCTTTTCATTCCTTATTGCTTGAATTTGAGTGTTTTCTTTCCTCTTTTTTTGATAAGTTTGGCTAGGTTTTATCAATTTTATTTATTCTTTCAAAGACCCAAGGCTTTAATTCATTAATTCTTTGTATTGTTGTCTTACTCTCCATTGCCATAATTTCTGCCTTGATCTTTATAATTTCTTGCCTTTTTTGAACTTGATTTGCTCTTTTTTTTCTAGAAGCCTGAGGTGCGGCATATGGTTGTTAAATTTGTGCTCATTCTGTTTGGCTGATGTAGGTATTCACTGCTATAAATTTCCCTCTTACGAGTGCTTTCCTTGCATCCCACAGGTTTTTGTATGTTGTATCTCACAGGTTTTTGTATGTTGTATCTGCATTTTCGTTTTACTGTAGTATTGTTTAATTTCTTCTGTGACCCATTGGTTGTTTAGAGGGTGTTATTTAATTTCCGTGTGTTTATGGGGTTTCTGTGGTTATGGTCAGATACTATGCATGGGATAATTTCAATTCCTTTGTATTTCCTAATCATGGTCTATGTGCTAGTATATGGTCTGCTTTAAAGATCGTCTCCTCTATAGCTGAGAAGAATGTTTGTTCTGATGTTGTTGGGTGAAACAGTCTGCAACGTCTACAAAGGTCCATTTGGGAAATTTTCTGCTATTGTTTCTACAAATAGTCTTTTTATGTCATTTGTGTTGACTCCTGCTATTTCATTGATACCTACCAGTCTTGTATTGTTTTCCTTTGCTTTGTCTTGCAGCTGTTTAATTATTTCCTGTTACTTTTAAGAGATCTCGTCATTCTCAACCACTAGCTGCAATTCTATCCTCAAGGTCTGAAAGTCTGTCTTCAGTTTTGTTCAAGTAGTTTTGCCAGCTTTCATTGAAATTTTTAATTCCCTGGATATCTGTTTGAATCTGTTTCATGCATTCTTATTCTCTCTTATATTGTTCATTCAAGGTTTGCATCATTTCTGTGCTCCTTTATTTTTTGTAATTTATGTCTTCTTTAGATGTACTGAGCAGTTATTTCATTATTGTCATTTATTTTTTTACCCAAGAGATTATTTCTGATCTGATTTCTTCTGTAGTCTGATGTAGTTGTTTCTTTACTTTAGTTGCTGTCATTTCAGAAATTTCAGGTGTGTGACTTCCAAGTTCTTCTTTGTCTATGTCTCCTGGACTTGTTCTGGATGTGCTAGAGGTCTGAGATTGCGTTTTCTTTTTTCTTTCTTTTTTTTTTTTAATTTCCATTTTTTTTATTTTAAAGAGAAAACAAAATAACAAAGATAAAAACAAAACAGAAAAACCAATAAAAGCGATACAGAATTTCAAAACAAGATGATAGGAAATTAACAATGGTTGTTACAGTACATATTGTTATCTTCAAGGAAGTTGCTGAGATTACCAGATGTAAGAATGCAAGGTTGATCAAACAATTAAGAAGAATAAAAGATAATAAAAAAATTAGAAACAATACAGTTTCACTGGTGAAGATGATAGGAATTCAACAATGGTTGTTATATTGCATATTGTTGTCTTCAAATTAGTTGTTAAGATTACCAGATATAAGCATGCAAAATTGGTAAGAGAGAGATTTAAGCATTAACTGTTCCTTTTAATAAAGAAATAGACATCAGTGGTTTAATTATCCCTGTTATCCCTGTACATACATATATATATTTCCCTTCTTTTTATTTTAATTTTAATTTTTTGAAAGTATAAAAAAGAAAAACAACAACAACAAAAGGAAAACATTAACAAAGACACAAAGCAGCACAAGAGCAGTACAATCAAAATTGAATTACAGACACAGCGACAGGGAATCACCAATGGTTGCTGCACCACACATTGATAACTTCAAAGTGCATGTTTCTGAAATCACATATAGACATACAGTCTTGATCAGACAATCATGAACTGTTCCTTACCATAAAGCAACACAGGTCAACAGTGGCATCAGATTAGCCATCCTGCATATACACACATAGATACATATCTGTTCCTTTCTTCCGTTTCCTCCTCCCCTCATCCCACCTGCTCCCTACCTTTGAGAAGATTCCTTTCACACCTCCCTATCCACATTCCCATCTTCATATTCCTACACCAGTGATACAATATGCTGTGTGCACATGAACCTCTGATTTATTTCACTTATGAGTATGGTGTCCAATTGTGACCATTTGCCTACAAAGGCCACAAATCCATCCCTCTTGGCAGCTGAGTAATATTCCATTATATAAAAATGCCACATTTTTTAAATCCAGTCCTCTGTGGATGGACATTTGGGTTGCTTCCACAATTTAGCTATTACAAATTGCGCTGCTATAAACATGGGTGCACATATATTGTGGTGATATGATGCTTTCAGATCTTCTGGGAAAATACCCAGAAGAGGAGTAGCTGGGTTGAATGGGACCTCTAGACCAAATTTGCTAAGGAATCTCCAAATCGATCTCCATAGTGGTTTCACCAATCTGCATTCCCACCAACAGTGCAGAAGAGTTCCTATTTCTCCACAGCCTCGGTAGCATTTGTTATTGGATGATTTCCTAATGCTGACCAATCTTACTGGGGTGAGATGAAATCTCAATGCTGTTTTTATTTGGAATTCTTGAATGATTAAAGATGTAGAACATTATATCTCATATATTTATTTGCCACTTGTATTTCTTTATCTGAGAAGTGTGTATTCATCTCAGATGCCCATTTGTGGATTGGGTCTTTGAATTTGGACAGGTTCATGGTTTTTAATTCTTTGTATGTTCTAGATAGAAGGCCTTTGTCTGAGGAAGAGCCAGCTAGGATTTTGATTCTTTGAAGTGTTTCCCTTGCAGTTTGATTTTTGTTCATGAACCCTCTGCCTACTCCTATGTCTTCAAGATTTTTACCTACTTTCTCTTCCAATAGATTTAGAGTTTCTGTTTTAATATTGAGATCTGGGATCCACTTTGAGTTGAGTTTGGTGCATGGTGATAGACTTGGGTCTATTTTCAGTCTTTGGCAAGAGGCAAGCCAATTTTTCCAGCACCATTCATTAAACAGGCTGTCTTTTTTCCAGTGAGTATGTTTGGCCCTTTTGTCATATATTAGGTGGCCGATTGTGTTTGTGGTTATGGCTGCATCTTCCAGTCTGTTCCATTGATCCTCAGGTCTGTACCAGGTTTAGCCAGTACCAGGTTGATTTTATTACAGTAGCTTTGTAATATAATTTCAGGTCAGGGATTGTGATTCCACCTGACTTGTCCTTGTTGCCCAGAATTGCTTTTGCTATTCTGGGTCTCTTCTGGTTCCAGATGAATTTAAGGCATGTTTTCTCTAGATCTGTGATATATGTTATTGGTAGCTTAATGGGAATTACATTAAATCTATATAACAATTTTGGTAGTATGGCCATTTTCACAATGTTGGTTCTTCCTAACCATGAGCAGGGAATGTTTTTCCATTTATTGAAATCCTCATCGATCTCTTTTTTCAGAGTACTGTAGTTTTCATAGAATAAATCTTTTATATCCTTTGTTAGATTGATTCCTAAATATTTCAGTTTCTTGGATGCTATTGTAAAAGGTATGGTTTCCTTAATTTCTCTCTCAGACTGTTTGTTGTTTGTATATAGGAATGCTACTGATTTTTGGGTGTTGACTTTGTATCCAGCTAGTCTGCTGAATTTGTCTATTAATTGAGGGAGTCTTCTTGTGGAGTTTTTGGGGTCTTCCATGTAAAGAATCATGTCATCTGCAAATAGCGATAGTTTTACTTCTTCCTTTCTTATCCTTATTCCTTTTATTGCTCTCTCTTGTCTAATTGCTCTGGCTAATACTTCCAGAACTATGTTGAATAGGAGTTGTGACAGTGGACATCCTTGTCTTTTTCCTGAGTTTAAAGTGAAAGCTTTCAGTGTTTGCCCATTTAGTATGATGTTGGCTGTTGGTTTGTCATAGATGGCTTTGATTAGATTGAGGTAAAGGCCATCTATTCCAATTTTTTGTAGGGTTTTTTAACATGAATTCATGTTGGACTTTATCGAAAGCTTTTTCCACATCTATTCAGATGATCATGTGATTTTTGTCTTTGATTCTGTTGATGTGATGTATTACTAATTGATTTGCGATGAGATTGTGTTTTACTCCTTTGACATTTTTGAAGCACCTGAAGTTCACCAGGGGTCACTGTTGCTCCTGTGATGGTGTGTGTGGGGGTGCTGTCCTAGGCTCATCCTCACTCTTGCAACAGAGGTGGAGGGTGTGGGACTCAGCTCACTGAGTCTCTGGAAGCTGTCGGGTATTCATTATTGATCATACGATGGTGGTGGGGGCACGGCTCACAGACATTCTAAGCTGTAAGTAATAGGATTTTTATGAAACAGTATTTACACTTCTTGTCATGCAGTCATTGTTTGGTTTAAAAGGGGGTATGACTCATTTAACTTTAATTTTGTGACCTACAAATTGGCTGTGGCCTATAGCTCAAAAGCCTTTGCATTAGATCTTGTTCTTCTGGAATAGTGAGAAGATGGGAGAGATTTGTATTCAAGTAGCTGTAGCTTCTTCTAACTTAATGGTCTTGAATAATTTCTTACACTGAGTCTATTTTTGCCATTGTAAGCTGAGACTAGTAATATCATCTTAGTTTAGTTGTAAAGATTAAAAATATAAAGTGCCTAGAATCACTAGGCATGATTTGTTTAATAATTATAAAACACCTATTGTTAATTGGCTGTATAAGTAGGCAATGAGACTGAACATTCTTGTATTCTTTCTTTTCACTTTTAAGCAAGGTAGCATTCCATTATTACAGAACATGCTGCTGGCACACTGGGTGAGGAGGGAATTGGTAGCTCTTAGAAGAGGCATGCAAACCTGAAGGGGAAAGCCAGGGAGAATAAAGTACAACTGTGTCCCCTTCCCACCTTTCTTAAGCAAATTGTGAAGGAATAGGATCCGTCAAATTACCTCTAGCTAAGTGGGATCCTCTTTGAAGGGGATAGCATGGGAGAGAAAAGAAAAACAGGGGTTATTTTAAAACTGCAAAGCAGGTATTTAAGAGAACTGCAGCGGTGATGTCACCACAACCCGCTGTTCTTGCTCTCTGGCTTGGTAGATGATTGGCACGTGTTCTGACTGCTGTGCAGTCTCGAGGCCTGAATTGCCACGTGTCCTCTCAGGAGCAGCAGTAGGAAGCCTCCAAGTCTTGCATTCTTACATTACAGCCTGGTACTCGTTATCTTCTTCCCGTTAGACCAGGCTCTCTTCTGCTGCGTTGTGCCTTCTGCTGACCTCTGCCAGACCCTTAGTTTCTTAGCTTCTTGGTTTTTATTTGCAAGCAACAGAAAGTCTAGTTATCTCAAGAATAAAGAGAAGGCATGTGGTAGTTCAGTGAATTAAATAAATATTAAAAGCAAAGAATTTAAGTTGTTGGTATTAGTGAGCTGAATGAACTGTGGTTAAGAATCTGTTTCAATGTTTTCTCTTTATGGTTTCTCTGTTTACATTCAAGTATTTAGGAGCCTGTTGGATTTCCCCCACCTGAGTTGTTTCCATCTTTTGGCTAGGGGAGGAAAGGGCACTGCTGTTGACAATCTCAGACTATGGTAGAAGGTGTGTAGTTCCTCTACAGCAAAAAAATAAAAATAAAAACAAAGACCTTCAATACACTGGTACTCTGTGTTTGTGTGTCTTTTAAAAGTTGAAACTCCAGAGAGATGATGTTCAGTTCTCAGTCATTATCTAGCATTGCATATTTATTGGGCACATGTCTGGTAGAAGAGAGAGCAGAACTTTGGAGCATTATGGGACTAGAGTATATGGCACATACATGTATGCATGTGGCTTAAAGGCAGGGAGATAATAGAACATTGACCCCATGATTTTGGATTCATGTATGTTAAGCTGTGAAATGATGTAATTATATATCTCTCAGGACATTCAGTTTAAAGGCATTAAAAATGTGGACGTGTAGGAGAAAGGACTAAACAGGTGGGGTGGCAAGAACAAAGAAAGCCACTGGGTTCACTGTAGTCCATATTTTCAAGGCCTCTGTGATCTGGCCCCACGTAATTTTCTGCCAGTGGTTCTCTCCTCCCCACGGCCCAGTTGCACGCCGGCTTGAGCAGAGCGTGCTCTCAGCTCGGCGCGTGGGCCTGCTGCGGCTCTCCGCCCAGCCTCTACCCCGGCCCCGTTTCCTTGGGTTCTCACCGTGGGACCCTCAGCTCCGTCCGTGCCCTCCTTTCCCGGCCTCATGGGCTAATCCCGTTGCCTTTGTGGCTTTGCACTATTATTTCATTACCTATTATTTTACTTTGTTTTACTTTTGGTTCCATTAGCAGTGACAGTCAGGCAAAATATGGTTGTTACAGAGGGCTGTCATGGTGAAAAATCAAAGGAGGCTCACAGGACTCTGAAATGGCAATGTTAAGATAGCTGTTCTTTATTGCTGGAAAAGCAGCTGCATTAAAATAAGGTGTGTGACAACCAAAGGCTGCTTCACAGCGGTGGCCTGAAGAGGCTGAGTCTGAACTTCTACTTATTCTTCCTTTAGGACCATAGGGATGTCTTCCACTCTCAGCCCACAGTCACTGGTGTGTGCACAGACACCTCAGAACCAGGGGTCCTGTAGTGGAATCCCAGCGGGGCTTTTTATATCCTGCTGACTGTGCAGAAATTTTACTCCACGACCGAGCCCTCCAGGGGTCTTGCCAAAACCAGGTGCAGTATTAGCAATAAACAATGCCGATAGGCTGGTGCAGAAAATCCTTGGACCTATGGCTTCAGAGCCAAGTTTCGAATCAGTATGTTTTGCTCCTTGATCGGGCCTCAGCGCCGTGCTCACACAGCGCTTCCCTGTATTTCAGGAACAGGCTCAGGCCAGCTCTGGGCCTTCTGGAATTAACCCTCAGTGCTTCCGGTTTACACTTGTCACTATTTTTTAAACCTTTCTCTTCCACTAGAATGTTAGTGCCAGAAGAGAAGGAATCTTGCCTGTGTTGGAAGATGTCGATGATGTGCTACTGTTGAACGTTTGACAAAGGATATTAAAAATCACTTGCAAAATCTTTCCCATTTAGGATTACTTTTGCTTTCTTCCAACTTTTAGTTGTGGGACTAAAGTCTCTTTGGGAGGCCAAGCCCTTTGTGCAGTGTTGAGACCCGAAGGCGGTCACTGCGGAGACACAGTTGTAGAAAGTGGGAGTCTCTGCCCATTCTTGCTCTTCTTTTGTCTTTGTATCTCCTCTCGGGGCGTTATGATGAGGGAAATAAGGCAGTTTCACTTCTTAATAAATGTTGACATTCGTCTGTGCCAAAGACTTAAACTGGTGAAGCACTCTCTGATTGTCTCCTCCCAGGAGAATCCCAGTCCTTCATGCGTGCTGTGCGTGATGAATAGCTGCCATCTTCTTGGTGTTCTTTTCCTGCCTCACCGAACAAGTGGATTTTCAAAATGAGTGAATAAATAACCTGATACTTACGAAGATAGCACCAAGTGGATAGTAATATCTCTATATAAATGTAATCTGACACTCAAAATTAAATACTGTGTTCAAACATGTTCTCAGTGATTTATACTAAGAACAGAGGTAGATTCGGACCTACATTGTTCTGGCTCCAAAACCATTCTGTTCATTGTGTAGCACATGGGTGTCCAGCACTTTGCCTTGTTTGGCCACATTGAGTGAAGAGAAATACTCTTGGGCCACGTATAAAATACACAATGTAGGGCTGGGGATTTAGCTCAGTGGCACAGCACCTGCCTGGCAAGCATGAGGTCCTGAGTTTGGTTCCTGGTCCTCCCCCTGCCCCTCGGGAAAACAAAATCAGTGTAGTAATGTATCCAAGTAAGCAAACTTTACATTTTAACTTACTATTTTATGTGACAACACAGGCTCGCGTTTAGTAATTAAATAAGAAAATTACATGTCTGCTTAATTTCCATGCATCACAAACTCCTGTAGGTAGATTGAAATACTATGGTGGTTAATTGCTGTGTTTTACTCTTCCAAATCACAGAAGTGTACACAGTGTCTGATACGTGTGGTTTTCGATTTGATTGTATATGGCAAATGTTGAAGGTGACGTTAGCACCACCCTACTCCTTTCCCTATGTGGCATTCCTTTGTCATCTGTGCAGGCTGTGCTCCAGCACTGTGCATTTAAGTCACAAAAATACTGCTCAAATCATAAAGTAATGTTAAAAGTACGTGAACCTGTGGCACTGAATTGCTAGCTGTCTAGGGCCACAGATGGACATGCCTGATAAAGTAGAAGATGGTAAGAACCTCATAGCAGATGTAGCGTATAATCTTCCAGTGTGTATGAAAATGCAGGTGAGAGGAGAGTTCTGTCCCATAGAGTTTGTGGGTTCTAGCATGACAACGTCCGGGCCTTTGTCTCGTCCATTTCTCTGTTTTGCCTTATACTCACATACCACAATTCAAAGTCGTCTACTGAATTTACCTCAGATGGTTGCCATAAGACACTTTGAAGCGGCTGCCACTGGTTTGCTGAAGTTCTCCTTATCTGAAAATTTCCGATGCCATTGTGCCACTCTTTAGCAGAGTACGTCTCCGTAATTTGTTCACATTACATCTAAATCTCAAGTATCCTGGCTGTCTTATCTCATTCCAGAGACAAAGTACCCAACACCCATAGCTAAAGGAGGAGCGTTTTATTCTACCTCACAGTTCACAGAGGTTGCAGTCCGTAGTCAGCTGGCCCAAAGGCAAGGCAGCGTCGCAGTGGGGCGTCACACAGGAGCAGCGGTCAGAGTCGTGGCAGGCAGCGGTGGCAGCAGTCTGCCTCCTTCCTGTCTCTTTATATTCCATCCAGGCCACAGCATATGGATTGATACTATCCACACCCAGAGCTATGCTAATTCCCGTCAGGGGATTGCTGTAGCGCCACACGCCTTGGATCCAGCCAGCTCTGAAACCCTCACCTGTAAGTGCACGAAGCTCTGGGAGAATCTAGACACAAGCCAAACTATAGCCATTTCTTTCAAATTATTTTTATTCTTGTTTGTGTTGTTTTGGTACCAGAAGTCAAACTCAGGACCTTGCATTTGCCTGGCTGGTGCTTGTGCCACTGAGCTACATCCTTGGCCCCCTCATTTCTAGATGGCCATTTTTCTGAGGAGTCATCAATAAGGATTTTAGTTTAGGTTGTAATCAGTCCTTATGAATTTCTATTTTTGCTTCTTTTACAGGTGCTTATATTAAAACTTGTTTTAAAACATTGACCATTTTATGATAGAACTTGTGATCCTGCCTGCTTCTGCCTCCCAAGTAGCTGTGATTGCAGATAAGTGCCACCATGCCCAGCTCTGTTTTGAATTAGTTATAAGTGAATATTAGTTTCACAATATTTTTGTTTTTGTGTACATTAAAAAGCTTTTACTATTTGACAAAATTGTCACACAACAGTTACTAGTGTTTTCTTTGATTTGCTCTTACCTAATGATTTTTTACAGTTCCCCACTAACATCCAAAAAATGTTTAAACAAAGAGAAAACCCAACTTCTTAATTGGACTGTTTCCGACAGTGATACCTTTATTACCTGTTAGAGCCTTGGAAGCCAGCATCATAGACTGGGTAGAACTGTAAACTTGGGGTGCTGTTCTTGTACTGAGGACTTGAATTTGTGGAGCTTCTCTAGGTCTCATTTCTTCCTTTTCTAGATCTTACATAGACACTAATTGTCTTATGAATTCTATGAGGAAGACAAGACCACAAATAACAGCAGTTTTTCAAAAAATGTCTGATTACTGTATATGTCTGTAGTACATAATGCTGACATTCCTTGGTTGCAGATGGAACATGGTACATCTTAACTCCTGTTTTCCTCCCCCTTCTCTATCTCCCTTTCCTCCTTTCCAGCTTTTTGTCTCCTCCCCTGTTAGTTTTCTGAGTTTTCTGTTATCTTTTATTTTGCTCCTTCTTTTTACTCTGGGTTTCTCATGTAAGAGAAACAGTGGAATTTAATTTTGTATGCCTGATTTATTTCACTTGAAATTATCTCACCGTGCATCCACTGTCTTACTAAATAACTCATGTATCTTTATGACAGAGGAGTACTCCATTGTGTGTGAACACATTTTCTTTATTTTTATTTCTATTTTTGTCTTTTTGAGACAGGGTTTCACTATGCAGTTCAGGTTGACCTTGAACTCACTTTTTTAGCCCAGGCTCGCCTCGAATTTGCAGTAATCCTCCTGCCTCAGCCTCCCTGATGCTGGGATTATCGATGCATGCCACCATGCCCGGCCTCCATATCACATTTTCTTTATGCGTTCGTCTGTTGGTGGACATACAGGCGGCTTCTATAGGAAGCCTTTCTAGACCTCATTGTGGTTCACAAAAATCGACATTTGTAATCCCATAGAAAATACACTGGATACGTTAATTCCAGTCTACCACTTCCAGTACAATGCGTGGTGAGAATAAAGACACTTAGGTATATTTGTAGTTGTGGAGAGCCAACGGGGTCCTAAGTCCAGCAAGTAGGATGGCTAACCGGAACAAAGCCTTGACTCAGGGCCCAACCCAGGTTTTCTTCATTTGTGGAGAGAGCAGTGGCTCGGGGTGACTGTGAGAATGGCAGGAAGTATGTGAGTGCCTTGAGCCGAGCAAGGTAGGAGGCCTGAGATCACTTCTGCAGTATGCAGAGAGAGAGAGAGAGAGAAATATATATGACATAATTCCAGACAGTGTCTGATGTTTTGGGGTCGCTGCTTCAGCTCTAATGTGTACTTTTTACACCCGGAGAAGTTGGAACCTCTTACCTCAAGGCAGTGGCTGCACAAGGCCTAGCTCGCACACATTATTGGGGAGCTCCAGGTGGGGCTTCACTGACCTGTGACTTTAAGGACTACACAGCACCTAGGCTAGACCCATTTGCATTGCCTAAAGACAACTGAGGGGATAAGGAAATGTCCTATCCAGCTCTGTACATATCTGCAGATATGGAAATAGTGCCAGGTTTGGCCAAAATATAGATGATTGCTCTTCTTCCATGAGAGTTGTCCAGATGGTCCTCCACAAGCTTCCAAGATTTAGCTATGACAAATTGTACTACCATAAACATGGATATGGATGTATATGTGTAGTACAATATCTTTAACTCTTGTAGGAAGATAATGCAGAAGGGGAATAGCAGAGGCAATTGGAATTTCCAGTTAGGGTTTTCTGAGGCGTGTCCATTCTGATTTCCAGAGTGGTTGTACTACTAGTTTAAATTCCCACCAACTGTGTGGAAGGGCTCTCACCCCAATCCCAGCAACCCTCACAGCCTCTCATTATTATTTGGATTCTTGATGATGGCCATTCCTTCTGGGAAAAGCTGGAATCTCAGTGTTGTTTAATTTGCATCTCTCTAATGCTCAGCAGTGTTGAACATTCCTTCAAATGTTTATTATCCATTTGCACTTCTTTGAAGTGTGTTCATTTCTTTTGCCCAGTTTTCTTTCTTTCTTTTTTTTTTTTTTTTGATTTGGTCTTTTATTTTGGATGACTTAATTGTTTTGAATTCTTTGTATTAGTCCTCTGAGCAATTGCTGACTTTTTTTTGCCATTCTGTGTGTAAGTTGTCTTCTCTGTTGGTTGTGGATTTTTTTTTCCCCTGTGCAGAAGCTTAATTTGGTATGATCTCATTTGTTGATTCTCTACTATTTCCCGTGCAACCAAGGCTCTGCAACCAAGGTTCTCTTTGGGTCCTTGCCCTGCCAGTTTTGTCTTTCAGCAGGTTGTGTTCCTGATTTAATGTGTGGTTCATTGATCCATTTTGATTTTAATTAATACTTGAAAGAGGTTTAGATTGTCTTCTGCATATGGATAGCCAGTTTGCTAAGCACTGTTTTTTAAAGAGGTTGTCTTTCCTGCAGTGTAACAACAGTGGTGTTCTGTGTATTTTTAGACTACTTACTTTATATAGTAGCATTATCTTAGATGTTAAAACATATAACAGTAACAGTTGCTGCCCCCTTTTTCCCCCTTTGTGGCATGATTTTAGTTTGATACTAAGAATTCCAGATACTTTCAAACATTTTAAAGGTGTTGGTGAAATCTATGCTAATTTTATGATGATGAATAATACCATAGAAGCATGAATCTTCTTCTCAGGGGAATTAGTGGGAACCATATACACAAGTTGATCCTCTCTATATAAATCAAGCAGTAACAGTTCAAAATAACATTGTTAATATAAATAAGCATTTAAAAAATATATATATATAAATAAGCATTAGGGAAAGAATTTTACTTGAGTGCCAGGCCTCATGGTAGGTGAATCTTTATTTTTAATTTTTATTATTATTTTTGTTTGTTTTGAGACAGGGTCTTTCTACATAGTCCAGGCTAACCTTGAATGCACTGTATGTCTTCCAGGCTGTCCTGAAACTTGCAGCAATCCTCCTGCCTCAGCCTCCAGTATGCTGGAAATACAGGTGTTTGCCACCACACCTTGCTGTGTCTATGATTAATCTTTAAAAACAAATGGCCTAACTTTTGTATTGTGAATGATTGCCAACTAAAGAATTATGGGTTATTGGGGTTTTTAAGTAAAATAAAAATTTATTAAAAAGCAACTGTACTTTTCACTTCGTGGTGACAAACAAAAACAGTTGCTGTTGAAAGTAGACTTGAGCCTTCCATTCTGTTGTACTTACTCCTCCAATTCTAAATGGTTGAATATAATTAAACATGATGCGTAGTTCTTTGAAGACTTAGACTTCTACTTCTCTGTCAAAGCCTGACTATTATGTCTTCCTTTTGTTCTGGCATGAGGTCTGCAGTATGCTTATTGTAACTACATTCTCAACGCATATTTATTCAGTATTTATGAAGAAACCGTGCTAGGAATTCTGAGGGATATGGAAGTGCCTGGCAGCAAGCTACCGTGAACAAATAGTATGGGGTTGCAGTCAGTGTCCCAGGTGCTGGAGGTGAGGAATTAGTGAGGCTCAGAGCAGTCAGCAGGTGGGTCTGTCTTGGGAATCCTGGATGCAGGGCTTGAACAGCATCTCAAGCCTGTGTTGGTCTGTGTGCCAGTTGGAACAGATAACACTGAGGGAGTTTAGCAATAAAGAAGCTGCTCTGCTGTGTCTTAATTTTGTAATCTCACAATTTCATTTCTCTGGTAACGGAAGTTTTGTGGATTCCAGTGATGGTTGTATCTTTAATATTATTCTTTTTTGTTCTGAAAAGAATATTGTTAGAGTATGGTCCTGGCAGCGTTGAAATCTCTTGGGAAATGGTTAGAAATGCAAGCTCTTGGGTAAATTTTAACTATGGTGTTGAATATGAATGTCTGGTGTGGAACCCAGCAATCTGTGCTTTAACAATTCTGTTTTTGTCTTTTTGAGACAGGGTTTCACAATGCAGTTCATGCTAGCTTTGAACTTAGATTGTAGACCAGGCCAGCCTCAAACATACAGCAATCCTCCTGCCTCAGCCTCCTCAGTGCTGGGCTTACGGGGATGTGATACCAGGCCCAGCTTAACCCCTTGGTTGTTGGTAGAGGAAACATTTCTAGTCCGTGATCACCTAGTGTAAAATGTGGTATCTGTATCAACTTCATTAAGCTATTATGATTATTAGCCCATTCCATTTGCTTAAAGGTCATTCATTACTCTCTGCCTGTTTGAATATAATTTTTTATCAGTCTGAGAGGTAATTGTATTACTTACTAGATTTAAAAATCTAGAAATTGAATATTCTATAGCTGTTTCATTTGTCTTGTGGTTGATTTTAAAATTGCCAGCTCTTTCCTTTGTCACATTAAGTACATTGGCTGTTTTATTGCCACCTAGAATTAATGAGTTAGTGCAGTAATTGTTAACACACACACAAGTCCTGATGTGTTTTCTTGTGTAATTTTTTCAGTTTTATATTAAATGTTTTGAAATTCTAATAATTCATTATTTTAATTAAATTCTAAAAATTGAGGAACTGCCAGACTGTTTACCACCGTGACAGCATCGTTTTATATATCCATCAGCAAAATATGAAGCTTTAAATTTTTTATGTGCTCACTAATATTTGTTACTTTTTTGTTGATAGGCATCGTAGTGGGTGACAAGTGGTACTGATCAGACTGCCAGTTAATCCAAAGAATATTGGGAAATACTGTAACTCCCAGCCTGCTAGGTGTCTGAAATGCTGAGTTCGTGTCTTTAAAATCAAGGAATGAATTCTAGGAACAACGGAGGTTAAGAGTAGAAAGCATTTATTGAGAGAAAGCGTCTGTCTAACGGACAGAAAGGGGCCCCAGAAAGTGGGTTGCCCACTGTCCCCAGTTCTCAGGGGTTGGAAAAAAGACTGTCCAGTAGTTTGACGCAGAGCTTATCTTGCTTTGTGTGGGCTCTAGAGACTCCAGAGCCCATCAGTGGAAGTTGGAGCTAGATTTTAAATCCCAGGACAGAAGGAACTTGCATTTAGAGTATTGAATATAACGGGCACCCTCACACAGGAGCACTCAGCGAAGGAACTGGAGTGAGGCTGTGAATGATGGCTTGTCAGTAAAAGTACAGAGTCAATTTCTGCCCTGAAAGAAAAGTTCCAAGAGTCCTGCGATTGCAGGTTATTCAGTTGGTTGACTGTTAGAAGGTGTATGAGGGGGATGGCAAAGGAAGGAAGATACATTATGTACATGTTGCAGTGAATTTCCCACAGAGCGTAAGTATTATGTACTACAAACATATACTAATAAAAATATATTTGAAAGTAAAAGCCAGTTTCCATTTGCCTGTTGTACTTTAACCTTTGTGGAGCTTTCCCTTCTCACGCTTCTGTCAAGGAGTAGAATGAGGACAGAAAATAGACTGTTGTCTTGAAGGCTTAAATTGTGGCAGCATCCAGTTTCTGACCAGCCAGCATTGTTACGTATTACCTTGAAAATTAGTCTTGTGCTGGAGCTGGTTGTTCTTGGCCTCCAACAGTAACCCTGTTTTGTAAGTAATGCAGAGAACAGCGGGTGAGACATTACAGTACCAGTGAGCACAAGTAGTCTACTGTCAAAATTTTGCGTGGTTGTGATTAGTGGATTGCAGAATTTAGAAAGCATTTAAGAAATTCAGGAAAATTTAAATTGTGATAGTGTAAATGGAATTTTATTGTCATCCTTTTAGGAAAATAAAAAAAGTCACCTTTACTGATTCAGCGTATGTTCTTTTTAAATGATCCAACAGAAGATAAGGTTGTTCAAAATGTACGTGGGAGAAAATGTACTAGTGTGTATTTGTACTTCAGATGGGTCTATGTGAATTGTGTTTGAGGCTTAGAGAAACCTAATGACAATATGATCTGATGGAGCCATGAGAATGAAGTTGAACACCTGGCTTTCAGACAGAATAGTTTAAGGGTCTTTTAACTATGCAACTTTCAAACTTCAAAGTACTCTGTTGCTCAAAATAGATTTGGGAGCATGAAAAAATTAAGTGTCTTTTTTCTTTGAAGTAAGATTTTTGAGATAATCCTTGAAATAGGGAAAACTTTTTGAACTTAGCCTGTTCCATGTTTTAAAAATTTATCCTATTCGCTCAATTCTTGGAGATTTTGTTTTAAAGATTATTTCAAATTCCTCTTTGAGTGTAGTCTAAAAGTTCTTGGTTGGGTGCAAAATGCTTCAAACAAAAGCTTTCTGTGGTGTTGGTGTGAATATGCCCCAGTATGCGCTAGTCCACAGCAAACCAGGTAATGCGATATTATGTCATTGTAACTTTTTAGGACTTTAAATTTAAATTGTTTGTATGTGTATGAATTAAATATATGCACATATGTATGAAGTTACTATAAGTTTTTAAAAATATTAAGTATATGTTAAAAATAATATTTTTTCTTTGCTTTTTATGGAGACAGGACCTAGTTTAGACTGATCTGGGTCTCACAGCAGCTCAAGCTGGCTTTGAACGGGAAGCCTCTGAGTTCTGATATTGCAGGCAGGGGCTGCCATGCTCTGCCCCTTCACCTGTTTTTGAGTGGACCACATGAAGATCGTGACTGCAGGTTTCTTTCCATGTTCCCACCAGGAGCAGACACTTCGTTCACCCTGTTACAAGCACGAGGTGGGGAAATACCACACATGCTGTTTTCCTATGGCTGTCTTTTTCTCATGATGGTTAACAGTCTTATTACTTGAATTTGGGAAGAGGTTCATTTTGTTAAAAAAAAAAAAAAGAGTACCCCGCACACATTCAACTGTAATAAGCTATTTTTAATTTGTAAAATTCTATTTGGGTTGAAAGGTAAAGATGTTGATGCTGATAGTTTGCTGTTTGTGGATGAGCCTGCAAAGCTGGTAGCTCTGGTCTATTCTGCACACAGGTAACGATCTCTGCCTGATCTGCGGTATGACCACTGTCAGAGAACCCTCCTGCCCGCTTAAAGCCATTCAGTGAGAGCGCTGCTTTTCTTCACACTGGACTGTAATAAGTATGTGAAAACCAGTCTAGCAAAACGGAGTTTCCGACAATGTGGCCCCATTGTTGGTGGACTTGGAGCATTTTAGATAACATTATTTTCTTCAGGATATTTATGTATAACTATATATATTTGACACTCCTGTTAGGACAAATCTTAAGATACGTATATTAGGGACCAAACTTTGGATCATTCCTAACTGCAGCAGAGGATATGCTGAACTTTGCAGTGTTCGCGTTGTTGGTTCTATTGTATCACCTTCTCTGTTATATTGGCTTGGAGTGATAAGTCTCTAGATTTCTAGAGGCTTTAACACAGGCTTATACCTTGTATTTTATTTTTAAATTTTATTTATTTATTTGTTTGTTTGTTTGTTTGTCTTTATGAGACAGGGTCTCTCTATGCAGTTCAGGCTGGCCTTGAGCTCACTGTGTAGCCCAGGCTGGTCTCGAACTCGCAGTGATCCCAGTGTGGGGATTACAGGCATGCACCATGCCCGGCCTGTGAGTTCCTCAGCCATTCTGTTTTATGATGTTGACAATTTGAGGAACGTTCCTCTGTGTGTGTGTGTTTCGGTTTCTTACGCTTAAATTCAGATTATGTTCACTTTGGTTTTAACATCAGTGTAGGATTTTACAAGAAACCAGAGGATATAATAGAATTCTGGAGCAACAGTCAGATCAGGATTCTTGAAATTTAGTTCTAAGAAAGTAAATGTTATACTTTTTTTTTTTTTTTTTTTTTTTTTTGCGGTACTGGGGATTGAACTCAGGACCCTGTGCTTGCTAGGCAAGTGCTTATTCCACTGAGCTATATCCCCAGCCCCCGTAAATGTTATACTTAAAGATCCTAGACTTTGGTGGTAGTACCTTAGCGCTTTAGGGTAACTATTGTAAATGATCACATAAATGTGAGCAAATTGCTTTAACATCTTAGGGCCATTGGTAAAGTCTGGCTAATAAATTCTTGTCTCCTCAGGTTTTTGGAACAAAATGAGATAATTCAAAGTACAAAGTTGGTACACTTACATAATATTAATATGTAAATTTGGAAGAGGGAAAAGTCAATATGAGTTAGGGCTGTCAAAAAGAATTTTGTGTGGGGAAGATTGCACTTGACCTGGGATTTGAAGGATATGTTGAATTTCAATAATTTAGTTATGGAGAATCCACTACAAATTTTTAAATGTGAGGAGATATGGTCAAGTTAGTGTGGGAAAATGTTGAAGTGATGAAGTTAAAAGAAGAGATAAGGTTTTAAATTTGAAGACCCTGATTATAGTTACTTGTATGATTTGGAGGAGATTGTTTAATTTGCTTGGACTCTGTTTTCCCCACTATAAAATGACTGGTATATTACTGGCATTTTTCAGAGGAGAGGAAAAAGCTTCACTGCCTTCTAGCAGTGAGGGAAAGGTTTTTGCAGAAAGGAGATGGATTTTTATCTTAAACAATGTCTAGATAGGGGGAGATAGGGAAAGCCATTAGAACAAAAATACCGATATAAAGAAGGCACCACTGGAAATAATCCTTGTATCATAGGTTAGGAGGGGATACATGTTGGAGAGTAATGAGAAATTAAGATTACAAATCTTGTGCTCTATAAGTTGGGTCTTTATAGGTGACATTGAGTTGTGCAGGAAAATGGCCTTCATAGTTACTTAAATGTTGGTGAGGTCCCTGCTGGTCTAGGTTCACCTTATAGTGCATTTTGGGTGACACTTTGCTTAGCTAGCCTGAGGGCATTCTGTTAGGAGGAAGTTCTAGCTGTCTTCTCTCTGAAATCTGGTGTAACAAGTAGAAAGGCATAGAGGAAGAAAAGAGTAATCACAGCACTGCTGTGAAATGACTTTGAAGAAAATAGTTGAGGTTGAAATACAGATTGACACATGGACCTGAGAATTCTTTGGAATGTTTGTTTTGTTTTGGTACTGGAGATTGAAATTGGGACCTTGCCCTTGCCAGGCAGGCTCTTGTGCCACTGAGCCAGATCCCCAGCCCCTCTTTGGAATGTTAATGCATGCCATGTGGTTAATTCTGGAGCTTCTAGACCCCAACCACCCAAGCACGTATTGATTCTAGTGCATCAGTAAGTGGTCATAGAAGTATGAACTACAGTAGTATGCAAAATTAGTACCAGTGCTGTCAGCTCCACCAGATACAAACCACCAGGACAGCACTTTGTACTTGTCAATTCAGAGCAGTTACAGTCGTGTTCTGAGGCTTTTAAGAAGCAGTGTACCAGGAACCATTTACAGACCACTCTGTGTCAGGTTTGATAACCTTCCTTCCCCCATCATTATCTTTTTAAAATCAAGTCAAATCAAGAGAAGTTCTAAATATATAGGAATCCAACCATTCACTGGAAAAAATAAGGGAAACAGGACCACCGCATTTAACCAAAAGCTGTTGCATTTCTGTGAGAAACTTAGTTCGGTAGGATGTAAGTATTTGTGACAGAGAGACTGTTATGGTTTCTTTCTTCCCAAAACCTAATTACCCAGGTTTTACTTTGTTTTTTGTTTGTTTTATGAGCTTATACTTTGACTAAGTCCCATTTTATGTAGTTGTTATCTGCTGTTGCTATCTTGTGTTTGCAGTCATTGTGCCCAAATTGTTACAGTGATACAACATAGTATCTCTTCAAGTTCAATTTGAAAAATACAATGTATACATTTTGTTAAGTCTTTCTGTACTGGAACATAAACCTCAAGAAGTTTTCAGGCTGATGGCTCAGCCTTGTAATCAGCAATCTGTGAGGCTGAGGCAGGAGATCACAAGTCCAGCCTAGGCAACTTAGGCCCTGTATCAAAAAATAAGAAATAAATAATGGGCTGGGCACTTAGCTCAGTAGGAAGGCACTGGGATAGGAAGGAATCCAACTTAAAAATACTTGGGACTCACTGTACTTACTGTGTCTACTGACGCCTGGCAGATGGTAAGCGCTAGTAAGAAACAAGCGAGCGAGCTGTTGTGGTTCTTCATCGCCTTGTGGGGTTAGATGGGCTCTTCAAAGGCTTCTGTCTTCTTACTCGCTTTTCCTCACTCACCGTCTTTGTTTTGAACTAGAAAATGCTATGACAATCAGTATCTTAATTTTATGTAGGAATCTAGTTACCTAGATTGTCTGGTTAGGACTTTTGATTTAAGAAAAACTTAAAGAAAAGACTTCACTCAGCCATTTATGAGTTATTAGAGTGAATTGTACCTGGTGACAGGCAGTGTGTGTTTTGTTGTCTCTGTAAGTGTATTTCTTAGCACTCGGTGCTTTTAAAAATTTCTGTGCTTTTTTTTTTTCTTAAATACTATAGCAATTTGAGTGCATATAATGAATGCATGTAACGTGAGAGTTCTTCTCCAGCTGTACCTGCTACTCACGGTATAGAAGTGTTACGAACTTCTACTGCATTTTAGTCCTATTTTGGTTACCGTTACATGTTTGTGTCTTGAAGATTTCAATGTTAGTATTCATTGTGTGCCTTCAGCTTACTTAAATAAAATGTGCTTGATAATGTCTTAGTGACATTTTTGCTTATATAAAACTCTAGTTATAACTAGGTGGTTTTCTCCTCCGTTCAAATGTAAAAGTTTTGGTGGTCCTTAAATAACTCTGAATGAATGAATGTATGTATGTTTGTATGTTCAAGAAGACTTTATGGATTTTCCAAGATAAGTGATTTTGAAAGAATGTACTTTGGGATCTGGAACTTCTGTGTTGGCTTAGAATGGAACTCCTGTAGTATAGTTAGGGTAGTTACTGCCTGAACATTCTACAAATAAGTATTGAGTTCTGGCTGGGAATACTGGATAAATTGATGTGAGGAAAAGAAAAGTAACCATAAAGCACACACTTTTAAGAAATCTGTAAATGGCCCTTGGTCCTAGACTCTTCTCAGATTGCTTGCTACCTCACCTAACATGAAAAATACCAAGCTGATGAGGTAGAATGTCCAGGTTTTGATTGCTGTTCCTTTCTGTCCTTCCAGGGAACCAGTTCTCATCTTTAATACTGGTTTTCTGCTCTTTGTTACAAATAGCCAAGTTTTGCTTTATATTTCTTCCAATCAATGACATGGAAATAAAGTAGAATTTATTAAAGCTCTGAGTGGGACTTGCTGAATTCTCTCAAATTAGAAAATCACTCCCTGTATTAATGAAATTTGAAGTTAGAATGAATCAGACTGTTAACATCTTTATTACTGCTCTAGGGAAGATGCAAATTAATGGAATTTATAGAGTGTGTTGAATTATCCCAGCTAGCCCACATCTGGGAAAATGGAGAAGGAACTACATTGAAGGGAACCTGCAAGTTATTTCCTCTTACCACTTCCAAGTTAGTTTGATAGCACATCTAGAAGAAAATTTCTCACTATTCATATAGTAACCTATGTGACTGTCAAAACCAAAGTAAAGATACTACTATTAAATACTGTATAATTATGAGGGAGGCTTAGTAAAGTCTTTAAATTTGCTGTCATTGAAAATACCTTTCCCAAGAATTCTGTGTTTATGATTTAGGCAATAGCTCCATTTGCTTCTCAGGTACTACTGTACTTGGAAGCCAGGGGAAGGGAATAGTGATACTGGACTGACATTTGTTTTAAAAAATGGACATTAGATTAACACAGTACTCATTACTATAAGTGTTTGTTTGTGCTGCTAATTAAAAATTTAGAGGGTCACTTTTGAGAAACCAAAACTTTAAAAAAAAAAATTCTTTCTTTTTTTTTAAAAAGGAGACAAATGGTGACCACGTTGCCCATGTTGGCCCTGAATTCCTGGGCTCCGCCGGTCCTCCCGCCTCAGTCCCCTGTGTCTGGGAAGCCATGCGCGTGCCCCAGAGTAGGGGCTGTAACCATGAGCCACTCCCTAGTTTTCACTGCAATCATCTTTAACACTCTCTTTAAAAAGTCCAATATGTAATGTAGAAATGTTACCCAATTATCAGAATGCCTAGAACTGTTTAGAAACAATGCATTTTTGTTTCCATAAAATAAGTAAAGTATTTTAGATACTCAGTTTTGATGTATAGATTGGTAGTTTGTTATGGCAAACCCACATTTCTCATAAAGGATCACTTGGTGCTTTTAGTTACGTACATATAATCTAGGAAAAACAGTGGCTACCATTTAAGTGATTTTTAATTGCGAAATAGTATTACATGACATGCATTATCTTATTTAGTTCTCATGGCAACATCCTCCTGAAAGGAGGTAGTATTACAGTTTCATTTTGCAGGGGAGTAGTAGACTGAAGTTTAGAACACTTAAGTAACCATGCTAATGTTTCATCCACAGTAAGTAGTAGTCATTATTTCTCTGTAGTTCTATTGTAGGTCTTTGAATAATTTTTGTCTGCCTTATTTTCTGGTATTTGGTAAAGAATGGATGAATCTGTGAAATGAAAGGCAGTGCAAGTATTATTGAATAAATGGCTGTATGAATATACATGAAAAATAGTACAGTCATTTATGTTGTATATTTTGTAGAAAGTTTATGGGAAGGAATTGGGAGTTTAGTGAGAAAAAGGACATAAAATGTTAAAATTATTAGGAGAGGGAAATGAAGAAAGAAATACCAGTATGTGCAATAGAAAGAATGAGATAGGGATATAATTACGTACTTTGTTGGGTTCCATGTCATATTAAGTACCAGTAAACCTAAAAGATTTGAAAATACTTAGCTGTACTCACTGTGTAAGTGTCTAAGGTATCTACATTCTTTCAGAGCTTATTTTCTGTTGTGGGGTTGTCATGCATTCTGGGACGCTGAGGTTAGAAGTTCATGGTCAAAGGAGCCCCTGCCTGTGCTCAGCTGTCTGATTATCTGGAGTAGTCTGCCCAGTTTTCCCTCATTCTGCTTAACTAGAACAGTAAAACAGAGTAACAAACTGTATATTACTCGGGGTGAACTTCAGGCTTATCGGTAAATCTGGTATGTACTTTTGTCTTCCCAGTTGCTGTACTCTGACCTGAAGTAATCAGCAGGATCAAAATCAAAACACAGAGTTTGAAAGGACAAACTTAGGGAATGCCTATTAGCAGTAGTAGTAGCTTTTGCATTTCTATACTCATGTTTGTTACAGTAGCACTGATTTGGGTGCTTTTGCAGTATTTCACCAAAATGTAGGAACTACTTAGGATTAACATAACTTTAGGGTAATGCAGTATTTCAAAGCTAAATATGTTTAATAATTGGTCATAGTTCTCATTCTTTTGGGAAAAATTCTTATTCTGAATTTGACATATGATTTGAATCACTAACATCCTAATTCTTTCTGAAATTGATTTTGTGAGGGAATGAATAGTCCAACAAATTATCGTGTGATTGTTTTGTTGTTTATTTTGAGACAGGATCTCACTATGTAGCCAAGGCTGGCCTCAAACTCATGGTAACCCTCACGCCTTGGCCTCCCTATGGCTGGGATTACAGGCTTGTGCCATCATGCCTGGCAAGTCCTTCCTCACTTTTTGTCGTACTACCTGTTGAGATAAGGTTTTCGTTTTAACCACTAACATTTTTGTGGGAGGGGTACAGTTTAACATATTCTCCAGGCATTGTTCTAGGTTCTCAGGTTATAAAGCTGAATAAAGCACCTTTCAGGATACATACCTGCCAGCAAAGGTGTATATCATATTCATCATAAAGGTTAGGTTGGGTGTGAGTGATCTAAAATTCAGCCACAGTGTACTATCCAAAGCCGCTGAAATATCAGTAGTTTGGGGAACTAGAAATAAATGTGAAGTAGCACCCTAGAAACAGAAATTAATGGTGTTTGGAGATTGTGTAGTTGCAGGAAATGAGGGAGGGGAAAGAGTTGTATTTCTGACTTGGGTATCTGAGGGCTAAAGCTCTACACAGAGGTAGTAATTAGGAGAAAAGGAACAGGTTTGGGCTGGGAGCTGAGCGACATTTATACACAATAATTTTGAAATGCTTTCGAGGACATGGGGAGAAATGATGTCTTGGTTTCAAGTAACTAAAAACACTATTTTAAGCAAATTGAGAACTGAAGGATCTAATTTGGACTTTAGACTTCATTAAAGTTACTGAAAAACGAGTGAGAAGTGTAGGTAGAACGTGAAATTCCAGGAGTCAGTAGGCATCTTACAGATCTTTACATTTGACAAAATGTGGTGGTTGATGTGGCAGACAGACAGGAAAGGGGGACAGATGAGTTTCAGGCTTTGGGATTATAGAACAGATATTAAGTAGTTAAATTGCAAAATAGTGTGTGCTTTCCAGGACTTTCTGGTAAACTTTAAGGAGGAGGATATGTATTTTAAAATTCCAGTCTCTCTTGAATACTGGTTATAGAAATTAAATAAGTGTAACTTAGTGCTCCTCATACGAAATACCTGATTTCTGTATATGTCATTTTTAAACAAACATAAAATACTATTACATTTTACAAACTAGTATAAAACGCAGTAGGGCGAAAGTATTTGGAAAGGTGCATGAGTGGTAAGAAAGTAGTATTTATTGGTTGGCATAATTATTTCATCCTCTGGTGCGTGCCCAAGACCCTTAGTGTACCATCTCCGACCTGTAACGGAGAGAATATGGCCACACAGGCCTCTCGCCCTTAGTAAAGTGATAGTTTCCCTAAAGATGGTTCGGCTCTTCTCTTGGTAGCAGGACCTTCAGAAGGAGACTCGAGATGGTTAGGAGTGTAAGAGCTGGTGACTCTGGGCAGAAAGTAGGACCTGGGTGGGATCTCCTCAGTTAACTTGCTTTGAAACAAGGACAGTAGTAATTGCTGAAATTTCCTGAGGTCTAAACGTAGTAAGTGTACGAGCAAGGTGGAATGAGATATTCATCTTGTCACCTGGTAGGAACAAGAACATAATCTCTTTGTGCCTCAGTCTGAAGGATACTGAACTAAACTGTACTTCCTTTAACATTCATATAATCAAAACAAGATTTCTGTGCTATTTATATTTTTAGCTTGTTGGTTTGGTTTTATCTCCGTGCTGTTTCTCGGAGAGCAGGAGATATTTTCTTCATTTAAGGGCCTGGATTTCTGTGAACCTGGTTGTTACTTTTTAGACTGCTTCAAAGAGTCTCAGGGGTCAGTCAGTCAAACCGAATCTTTCCTTAGGGAGCTGAGTCGGTACCTTGAAGCTAAAGTTCTAGGCCTAAGAGTGCTGGCGTCCTGGAAGGCAGGGTGAGGATGAGAGCTAGGTTTTCTGGTGAGAAAAGCATTCGCACCCCTTTTCTCTCTATGGTTAGATGACTGTGGCTTCCTTTTTCTTCTTTAAGCTCAGATGCATTTAAAACATCAAAGTGTATGCCAGCCTCTGTGGGACACAGGGTGGAGTGGACTCTGACCTGTGAACTGTGTCTGGAGTGGGAGGGAATTCCTCCTGTTGGGAAGGTGTGGTGCCTTCTTACAAACGTTGGTAGGCGGGGTTCCTTGGAAGCCATGTTCATGACACACTTGTAAGATGGCTGTGATTTCTCAGTGGAATTTGGTTGATGTTTTTAAACAAGAGTTAGGGTTCGGGCAGGGTGCCTTCTGCTTTCTTGCACCTGAGCAGGCCCCGTGGTGATGGTGGTGTAGTATGGAGAGATACAAAGACAGTAGCCCCTAGGTCGTACGTCTGGCCTGCCACTGCTTCACCGGCCTTCCTTGTCCTGTATCCCTCTCCATCAACAGGCATGAGGTTTGGCCTACTCAGGTTTGTGTATTTGTCTAGTTGATTCTGAGTCCTCGTAGTACTTCAGCTGATTGGTTACCTTTGACGTGAGATCCCAGGGGTCAGTGAAAGATGACACACAACAGAATTTTAATCCGTTTTGCAGGAAAGGTGTCTTCTGAACCTTACCTGGAAGAATTACTTAAGCAATTTTCAGCTTTTTTCTCTTCTCATGAAGAAGAGGAAAGATTTTATTGTCAAATTTCCCTTCTTCCAGAAACAACTTCCCTTCCCATTAAGCTCAGCTCTTCCCTCCTATCTTTTACTGGAATCCCAAATTATGTTTTAAATATTGGAGCAGGCACAGTTACTGAGGATACTCTCATAATTGCAATTGAATTTACAGTTGAAAGAAGTCCAGCCAGTCTCCTTAATTCTAGCTTGTGCATTCTCGAAGTAGACTCTCTGGCCACCTCTTTATTTTCTTCCACCGAAGAGTATTGAACTCCGTGAGTATTAAAAAGCACAAGAAATAAAACCCAAGTGGGGGCACGCACCTTCGGCACTTTAAGGAGGTTTGGCTGTATAGTAGCTTCCTTCTTTGCTCATTTCTTTCTGTACCCACCCTGGTAAGGTATTTGAGGTGGTAATGGCGAACGTGCGCACGCGTGGGCCCACTGAAAGCATTCGTGGCTGTTTTGGAAATCGAGTCTGCCATCTGCACTGTAACAGGGCTGAAGTGATGAGACAGTCTAATTCCGTGACTTAGCTACTTTCTTTTTTTTTTTAAAACCTCCAGTATCATGTCTTGGAAAAGTTTGAAGTTCTTTGTGAGAACACTTGTACGAAACATAACTGGACTGCGCAGACTATTGAGTGTTCATCCGTGAAGATCATTCTGACTTCACATGTCTGTAGTATTTGGTAACTGTGATGGCCTCCCTCATATTTTAAACACTTAAACAGACTTGTAGTTTATAATAGCCGCTGTCCTTTGAGTTGTTTATGATACAGAGGAAACATGAGAACACATATTTCAGAGAAATGCCTACCGTGATTGAAACATAAATAGCCAGTTTTTGAACATGAATGTTCTATCTAAGATTTCTAGCCTTAAACCAGTGACATCAAGATAAGATGTGTCTTCATACAGATTGTCTACGTACCGTAAGACCTGTTTCAAAGCAATAAATAAATGAAATAAACATAAAAGCTGTTAACGACCGTTGTGCTCACGGTGTGCTGTGGTGCACGGTAGCTAGTGTTGGCAAAGCTCACGGGCACGGTGTTCCCGTGCTGCCGTTCGCCCTCACCAGTAGGGACCATTTCTAAAGCCATTTTCCGTTTCTTCATTTTTGTTCCCTTGTTTGTGTTTTTAAAAAATACTTTCCATTGATTTTATGAAAATTTCATGGTACATCATGCCTCATAGAAACTGTTTTGTTTAGGATCTAGTTTTTGTTGTTTTTTAATAAATACTGTCCTCCTCTTAACCCTCGTGTGCCCTTTCTACCTATATGTAAGTGGCTATAATAAGCTGATAATTGTTAGTATTTTGTGTGCAGATATCTTCAGGGGATTTAATAGGACTTTATAGTTTATTCCCTTCCTAGCCAGTGCTTGCAACCCTCTTGCCTTGGGCTCTCCCCTGCTGGGATGTTTGCCACGTGCCTGACTCGTAGTTGTTAGTTTGGTTGTTTTTTTGTTGTTGCTGTGGTTGTGGTGGGGGTGGTTGTTTTTATAGTAAGCCAAACTCCGTTCAAGTTTGTTCTCAAGCTGTATAAAACATCATTTCAAAGTGCTGGATTGCATAATAACTGTGTTTTTTCAGATGACAACACTAAGGACCTGTTTATTTGATTATGTGTGAAAGAACTGAGTTTTTAAATCCAAACTACAGGAAATCCTTAATTTTCTCTACCTATACTTACTGCTTTTTAAGTTTCAGAAGATAGCAGAGGAACATTGAAGTTTTAAAATTAGTGAAAACATTAGCTGCTTCTATGGAGGGTGATGAGAGAAGCACTGATCACAGTAAAGTTAGAAGAAAGTACCAGGGAGAGGAGGTGAACAACTGAGTGATCCAGTCTCACATTGTTGAAAGATAAATGTGTGTGGTACGTGTACACATGGGTGAGAACAGTATCTCCTGGAGTGGAGTGCATTAGTCTCTTTGTGTTCGTTTCTGATTAACATGTCGTATTTCTAATATGTGACACAGTGGGTCAGATCTGCACCCTCATTCGGCCTTATCAGAGCCATGTATATATAACATGCTGTAATGTTGCTAGGCGGAGGGTTGGGGGTCTCACAAGACGCCAGTGGCAGTCCTGTTCCATCATTTCCTGTTCTAGAATTGACATATATTTCAGCTTATACTGTTCAGTGTACTTACTTACGTTTGATTACTTCATCAATTATGCTATCTAGTTTTAACTAAATCTCACAAAAGGATTCTTGCGAAGAAAGCACATATAAAAGCAACAATAGGAAGAGTAATACAGTGCTAGAGCCGATGTTTATAAACTGGAGAAATAACCTCTTCATCTGCTATGAAATGATCTAATAATTTTAGAGAACGTCGGAGTATCAAGAAAGGTATTTGAAACATGGACACATTCACTCTTAGTCCTGCTGTCTTTTTCTAAGAGTAGATTATGCGTTAAGATACAAGTGAATAAAGTTAGTAAGACCTAACAGGATCAGAAACAAAGACTGTTGCACATGACCATAAATAACATATTTGTCTTCGTTATTTATTTTTGTTTGGTATCCATCTATTTTAGGGGCATACATTAATTATTTATGAATAGAATGCGTGTATCAACTTTTTGATAGCAGTGCTTTGGTGATTTTTGTATAAAAAGCAGCATTATGTAGCTTTAGCTCAGAAATCATGAAAACTTTGTGATAAAATACATGATTTTCATGAATAATAACCCTGAGGTAAATAGTGGTATCGTTTTTGATTGGAGCTAAGTCATGACGATATCTACAGAGCAGTTTGCCTGTGGGTGCTAAAAGCATCCACCATCTAGCGCCTCATATCACAGTTATATAAGCATCTCACGCCCAGAGACCTTGGAACTGACTCCTGTAACTTATCTTGACTCACGAGAAGTTGGTAGGATATTGTGCGTTGCCCAATACCCACCTGTACATTCAATAAGCTTGGCAACATTACTTTAATCCATGGGTCTCCCTGTGACTTAGCTGCTTGAAAGTAATATAAGCAGCACTGAAGTTACTTAATACGGCCTTGGAGTCAGTCCTCAGGACTCATGCATGTTCCAGTCAAAGATAAGGGGGAGCGGGCGGAGGATCAAACTTCAGGGGACTTACTGAGACCCAGGATCTTGAACAGATGGCTCACTTGGGTGTTTGGTAAACAACAGAACCCAAAACAACCCCTCCCCCCAAACAGTTCTGCAGTTATTCAGAGTATTTTATAGTTACCTTTTCACTGCTTACTCAGTTCATTCACCTCTTTGGAATAGGAGGTAAGTGTTATGGTAACATTCCTTTCAGTGCCCTCTGCTTGGTACTAATCAGGCATTCCTGGAGAGATTTGTATTTCACTCCAGCACAGGGTGGAACACTTAGTGGTTCTCAGCATTCCACCGGAGAGTCCCCTCCCTGACACAGTATGTGAGCAGTAACTTTAACATTTGCATAAAGGCTTCCTGGAGTAGAACGCGCTGTGTCTTACCCGCTGAGAATGGCTGGGTAACCCTGTAAAGTGTAAACTCTGAAGAGATTACAGATGAACGTTGTCATGTTTCAAAGCAGTAACAGTTTTCTTTATTAATCAAAGTATGTAGGGTGCAAGATTACATCATTTTCTACAACTTGTGGTCACATATCATAGAATGTAGTATATTGGTCCCTAGTGCAATAATATTTACATGAGTGAATTGAGTTGAGAGCAAGTTTGTTTCTTTGAGTCCCATTTTGTTCACTGGTTACATACTTAGTTACTGCTGTTTTCTGATAGCAGTTTTGCTTGGGGAGAGATTTTCACTTGTTGGGATATTCAAGGCATAAAGACTATTTCAAACATGTACAGTTTGGAATAAAACGTCTTAAACTGAATTTGTTCTAGGGTACACTGAGCAGTTTCCTTTCTTTTTTCTCAGCAGCAGCAGCAGCAGCAGCAGCAGCAGCAGCAAGCAGCAGCTTGTGATTGGCTATACCGGCTATTCAGTTGCACATCCCCACATCAATGCGCTGCCAATGGTAAGACTCTCCAGCTCCCACTGCCCGGGTGTTTTAATAGCTATTCATTCTTCTCTTGTTTTTCTTGGATTTTAAAAACCTTTGAAATTTCCTTAATAATTTGACAGAAGATAGGTTTTAAATATGTAGTTCAAGGTAATTATAATGACATGTATATCGAACAAGAGAAAGCCCTACTTTGAAACTTTCCATTATCTGTACTTTTTATAACTTCTTAATTGTGATTATCAGGATTTAAAAAGTATACAGTGATGATCTTGTGTGTTTTGTTAAATGAACTGTATTTTGTGAAAAAAATTTCTGGTTAAAATATTCAGTAGTGGGGCCGGGGATATGATACGCTCAGCGGCACAGCGCCTGCCTGGCGAGCACGAGGTCTTGGGTTTGATTTCCAGTACCAAAAAAACCACCACAAATTCAGTAGCTCTTCTATGTTTGTTCATTTTACTGAGTTTTGGGGTATTATATTTATCCTGGTATTTTTACTTAGTGTGTAGCTAAATGGCTAAAATTCTACTTAATTAGCTATGCTTATGTCTTTAACAACATTTTTTAACTCTTTCATTTTGTGGGCTATAAGTGCCAGTCATGTGATAAAGCAGAAAAACTGCTGGACTCTGTAGTGCCAGTTCTGGGATTTGCTTAATTTTCTGGATGTGTTAAGAATCTGTGATGACTTGTAACTAGTGTTCTTGATAAAGTAGATAATGGAATTAGTTTAAATTTCTGAAGTGTATTCTAGCTATGGTGTAGTGTAGCTATAGTATAGTGTATTCTAGCTATAGACTAAGTGAACTAGAAATGAGAATGATTTTCCTTTATATAGAAAAGTGACAAATAAATAGTACCGGCGTGTGTTTTTTGGGGGGGCTATAAATAGCAGGAGAATGAAGTTTTACTCTTTCAGCTTTTTGGTGTTTAGGGTCGGAGCTAAAGCCTTGCACATGCTAATTGTACACTGCCTACTGAGTGATAGCCTTGCCCTAATTTTTACATTTTTAAAGAATTAATTACTTCAAAAAATAGTATCTTCTATTTAAAAATGTTATCTGTAGTGCATTACCAAAATTTTTAGTTATTTTTACTTAATCAAATTTTAGCTCTAGGCATTAAATCAGGTAGCTAGAGAAACTGATTTGTTTATAGACTGGTGAGAAACGAAAATGTGTCAGTCTGAAATAAAAACCATTAAAAGTTAGCGAGAGCTAGAATAAGTAAGATACCTGTGAAAGTACTCTTAGAAACGATGCATTTCAAAAGCGTACTGGTCAGTATGTTGGGGAAGGGGCGAATTTCCTTGGGCTCAGCTTACATTAGGAGTTCTTACTGGGAGAAAGGATCTTCTCTGGGCCGCCAAGGCCCTTCTCTCTGCTTTCTCCCCACCTCCCTCTTAACTGTTCGCACACTTCAGCGCCTGATGGTGGAAATTGAAGAAAATTTTAAAATATTTTTTCCTCAGCTTTATCTAGGACTAAGGATGGATTAGTTTTTTCATTAATTTATGAAATGTGGTTCTTTACATTGCTTGGGGTGCCTCATTAATTATCATTAAATCTGTTTTTGCTCTGTTAGTACCACAGAATTGTCTTGTGAGAAGGAAGCGACTCCATGATACAGTCAGCGTTGGCTGGGGAGCATGTGTCCGTGGCTGTTTGAAGTTCATACTTGAAGCCTGTTGATTTTCTTGGTTCTTAGAGGCTTGCTCTTTGTAGCACGTCTTCCTGGGCATGGTCGCCCAGGCCTGTTGGCTGTCTGAATTATAGGTGCTGTGTAAGCATTTACTGTGTATCTCTTTTGAGGCTTACTTTAAGTGAATTTTTTGTAATGTACCACTCCTATAGACTATCTTGATTCTTTTGTTTTGGGAATATTTTGTAGACTATATTTTAAATTAGATCATCTCAAACATAGTTACCAATTTTGTTGAAAATCTCTGAAATTATTTTTATGTCATGATCACAGAAATTGAATCTTGTTAGGTATGTAAAGGTTAGTTTTAAGAGATGAAGAAGGCCGAGGTTAAAACAAACATGTTTATACTCTGGCTGGGAACCCTGAAGTCATTTCTACATGTTTTGACAGTGTGCCAGTAAATGTGTGGATACTGAATCACAATGGTGCTTTTCCTAGGAATCTCAGAAATGCTGTAGTACTCCAGTTTAAGTCTGTGTTGTCTAGTGCAGCAGTTTCCTTCATCCATCCTTTCCCTTTTTGAGGTTTCAGTTACCTCTGGTCAGTCTGTTCCACAGATAAACAATTCCTGAGTGAACGTGGTATGCAGCTACTCGCTGGGATTGTGATTTCAATTCATTTGGAATTCTTTCTGAAAGCGAGTAGTGGAATTGTAAGACCATATGGCAATTTTGTTTTGTTTTTTGTTGTTGTTATTTGGTTTTTTGTTTGCTTTTGTTTTTGCTTTGAGACTGGGTCTCACTATGTAGTCCAGGCTGACCTTGAACTCACTGTGTAGCCCTGGCTGACCTCAAACTTGTAGTGTTCCTCCTGCCTCAGCCTCCCAAGTGCTAGCATTACAGGCGTGCACCACCATGCTCAACTGGGTCGTTTTGTTTTTTTTTCCTGAGAAATTTCCGTACCATTTTCTGAAGCTGCTGCGTTATTTGCATTCCCACCAAAAGAGTGCACCAGGGTTCCATTTCTCCACATCCGCTAATGCTTTTATTTAGGGTTTCTTTCAATAGTGGTTGTCCTGGTGGATGTGTGATATTGACAAAAATTTGTTAATGTCACCACTTTATTATCCACTTACTCGTTTATCTGAACTGCTCTTAAGTATGTTTTTATAGGATGTCAACAGAAATCCATTCATTATATTTATTTAGTTGCTTTCTAAGTGTTTCTATTTATGTAATTTTTTTATCTTGTAAATGATTTATCCTGTAATATTTTTATTTACCTTATGGTAGATAGTTCCTCACTTTTTTTGCAAATCAATAGTTGAATCTAATGGGCTTGAACTAATTTGGCAACACATTGCCATTATTTTAAGTGTTACTGTGAGTTTTTGGATTTGAACGACTGATATATTTTATTGTATTGTAGCTTTTATACTTCCTGGTGAGATTGTCCTGGCCAGGGAACTTTCTCCAGGTTGACTCCTGCATCGTTTTGATGTGATCCTGGGAGTTGTTGGTAGCACCCTTGTCGTCTCACTTAACGAGATGGTCTTAATTTCATCTCATACGTGCTGCACCTCGATCTAAGAGTCCTGTTTTTGTTATTTGTTATGTTTTGTTGTTATTTATGATTTATTGTTTGTTTTCAGTGTAAAACAGTCTTTGGAGCTACAGTCTAGTGCTGAGTGTCTATTGCTTCTGATGGGAAGAAGCAGCAGTGTTTATATTGGTTATTTCTGTTACAAGTTTGGGATTTTTATCTTAAATGTAAATCCCATATTTTTACTTGTGTCTTATGATGAAAAACTCAATGATATTACATGAGCATTTTTTATATATTTATGGGATTATATAATACACATATTATATAAATGTATAAATTAGGAAATATTTAAATATGACATGTAAAAGAAATACAAGTGTATAAAACCTATTTATAGTAACAATCATTAATTTATATTAACATTAATAAATATATACAGTTACTTTACATAGTATATTTTTAATGTATTTAAATAAGCACCACCAATATTATAACTGAAAAGTTTTGGTTTTTTGCTAGCATTCCACTGGGATTTACTGTTGATAGTGCTGTGTTTTAATGTGTTTAAATTCTCATGTGTGATGTCTGTGGCCCTCAACTTGGCATGTAGTTAGGGTTTAAAAATGTAGGTTTAATTTTCTTTTAATAAGTTTATAAACATCTATACCACTTCAAATTGAAGTGGTATGTTCTTCCTCCCCTGTAGATAACTATGTTGTTTTTCCTTAATTACGTTTATCTGATTAGTTGTGCACATATCGCTGCATAATTAATGTCTTGGAGATGAGCTGATGGCATCATGTAGAATAGTCCTCACTCTTTTTTCAAGATGCATAACATTGTGTTGCTTGTATATTCTACAGCTGTTTTAAGAGCTGTTTTATATGAAAAAATAAATGTCCATTTAATTTTCACTCATTTTTGCCGTATTCTTTCAGGCATTGTATGATTTGGATGTTCCAACAGTGAACGAAGAAGCCTGTTTTCCTATTCACGTTGTACACGTATATCTAATAGATGAGAGAAATGGTGTCTCACTGTAGCTTTAATTTACACTTTCAGTCTCTCCTTTTTTTTCTAACTTTGTAGTTGTCTCACAGCTTCTGAAAACTTAACTCTGTGTAACAGGAATTGCTTCTAAGCATAGAACTGTTCATCAGTTGTGTTAGGTTAGATTGAACACTTGATTGTATCCATTTGATTTGAAAGATGAATTAGAAAGTTGTGATGGTGCAGTTGGGGAAGTGAGAAGGCAAAGGATGAAGAGAACAACGCGGAGTAGCTTAGGGAAAAGGTCACTGCATAGGCAGTGGGGCCTCCGCTCGTGTGGGGAACCCCAGGGGATGGAGGGGGTGTGGAGCATGTCTGAGTTGTTCGTTCAGGGGGCGGGGAAGCTGGGGTAACTGTCTGCTCACCCTGCTCGTTAGCGGAGCCGAGCCTGGAGTACAGCAGGGTGTGGGCTCTTCGGCACTTCTCCCTGGTGGGGTCTGTGACCAGGGCAGGCCTCCAGATGCTTTGTGGTAAGACCTTGTCCATCTGCTCAGGGAAGTTGAGTGGTGGGCTAGGTACTGTTCTAAACCAATGACTCTTCCGTTCATTTGGCCGAATTTCCCAGTGGCAAATCACCTCTTTCATTTATAAATGCTCTGTGTGTTTTTAAACATCTTTTCTCCCAAAACTTGATTAATTTAAAAGAATGTATAAAAATAATTTATGGTTTATCAGACTTAAGGTTAAGACATCAAAGAGTGTGTCTTTATAAAGGGGTAGGTATCAAGAACTGTGTTATCACTTGAAAGAAAATGAAACTTTGGTTACTTTCATGCATGTAATACTTACTAAATGCAACTGTAGAGCTTGTGATCAATTACTATTGTTATTTAAAAACTGATTCTTCATGTTTCAGATAATTTATGTGTCTGTTTCTTTAAGCTCTTAACAGAGACACTGTCACCTAGGAATAAAATACAACTTCCCACTTACTCTCTCAAGAAACGCAGAGTAGTGGGTGAACAAGTACATGTATACCTACCGTTACGGGATTGAATGTTTAATGGAGTTAATATTTAATGTTAAAGCAAAAGATTTTTATAACTGAATATTATATGGCTTATTTTCAAGTTTTTCTAACCTTTGAAGTACCATGATGTATTTAGTTTTACTAGGTTCCCACCATTTAGGGTTAGATTGCTTGTTCTTTTTTTTATTTTAAAGATTAAAAAAACTACCAAAACAACAATGAAGACAAAATCAAAACAAGTGATAAATGACCTCAAAACAAAATGAGAAGAATTAACAATGGTTGCTACAGTACATACTGTTTTCTTCAACGAAGTTGCACCATCCTCCAGAGGCAAGAATGTAAGCTTCATCAAACAAAGGCAGTAACAAGTGATAAAAACAATTGGAAATGATACAGCGCCTCACCGTACAAGATGGGGGAGTTCAGCAATGGTCTTACACTGCATAGTGTTGTTTTCAGATCAGTCGTTCTGATTACCAGATTCAAGTGTGCAAAATTAGTCAAGAAAAAAGAAAATTTTTGTATACACAGGATAGCTAAGATAACTATACTGCAAATATCTGTTGGTTTATTGAAAGGAACTGTTAATGTGTAATTGTCTGATCAATCTTACATGCCTGTATCTGGTTATTTGTGCAGCCATTTTGAAGATAATATTGTGTAATATAATAACCATTGTTAATATTCTGTCACCACATTTTGAAATTCTGTATCATTTTTATTGTTCTCTATACTGTTTTGTTTATGTATTTCTTTTGTTATTTTGCTTTTTTTCTTTTCTCTTTAAAAATGAAAAAATTTATATGTATAATATACAAGGATAGCTGGGACAGGTGTATTGCTGATGTCTGTGGTTTATTGAAAGGAACAGTCAGTGATTAAAATTTTCTTTTTTCTTGGATTGCTTGTTCTAAGCTTTGTAATATGATCATAAAACTTGCTTATTTCATGTGTGTAATCCTCCCATTGGATAACATTTCTTGGTTTAAAATTTTTGCTGCGAAGAGAAGTTCACGTGTTCATGTTTAAAGGGCTTTCTGGTTTTGTATGTTCTTGTTTGTTTCCTGAAGTTCTGCCCTTGGTGTCTTCATGGAACCTAGGTTGTGCACCAAGCCTGTTTTGTTTTCTTTTACTCTTTCGATTATCTCCTGTAAGAAGAATCTTTTTTAAAAAATTGAAAAGCTAAAATTCTTATTTTCTATATAAATGTCATTCATTTATGTTTGGCGGGATCAGGTTCTGTATTCCGTGATACTTTTTTAAAAGTGAGCATAAACATTTGTACATTTGATAGAATTTCATAGAATTTAAATTAGGTAGAAATATTTTAAGTGTGTGGGAACACCAAAAGATATTTTTGATACATTTAAATGTTTTTTGGTAAATGAAAAATAAAAGACTAAAAATGAAAAGGTCAGTATATGTTCTGTGATAAGAGTATATATATTATTTAAATATCCCCTTAACTATTTAAAGTTGTTCTCCATACTTTATTGATGAGAAAACATTTCCTACTTCAACGAAATCTCCATATGTCTTGTTTTGTCCTAATAATGTGTTTGTACTCTAGAACTTATGGTCACGGTTACCATACTTCACAGTCCACTTCAGCCCACTGAAGAATGTAGTAATGCAGTTTCCGTTCGGTTCTTTTTCATACGTTCTACTCCTGTCTCTTCCTGTGGTTTCAAGTGTCTCTCTGATAATCTCACCTCTGAATATTGTCAGGATTGGAGTTGGTTATTGTGGTTTTGGCCGTATTGTCCTGAGTCTTTGTACGTTGAGTAATTTGGATTGTATCCTCTGTGTAAAATGTTTTCTTATTTCTAATTTTTAAAAAATTAAAGTAGGTCATAATGATGGCTGGGCCCAGATGCTAAGTTTTGTTTCACCTTTGAGCAGCCGGCTTGTCGTCAGTGTGGTGCCTTCGTTGTGCTGCTTTGGGGCTGCTCTTGGAATTCTCCCCTCAGGGCTCAGTGTGGCACCTGGACTGCTGCTGGCACCTGTGTGTTACCTGTGCACACCTGTGGGTGTATTTGGTACTGGGGTTGGTTCCTGTGCACAATCATTGCATCCCCTTCTGCAGGGTCCCCTTCTTCATCTCTGTAGCCTGGGTATTTTCTCATACTATGTTGCCCCTGGAGGCTTAACTTCCTAGTGTAGTTTGGCTTTTTTGATTCAAAGTAACTTGCTCAAATTCAGGAGGTGAGGAGAGTAGGATACAGAAGAAAAAGGTACAGCACTAACAGGTGGGGGCTTTTGTGTGTGTGTGTGTGTGTGTGTGTGTGTGTGTGTGTACACATCTGAACACACATTTTTGAGGACTGAACCCAGGGCTTTTGCCCTGACCTATGTCATGCTACCCCTCCATCCCTTTTAAAACATTTTTTTCGTTAATTTTGAGAAAGGATTTTGCTAAATTGCTGGGGGTTGGCTTGATCTTGAAATCTTGCCCTGGCTTCTTGAGTGCTATGATTATAAGCGTTATATACTAGGCTCAGGTTGGAAGTGTTAATTTTGAAGCTTAATTGGTAGTTTTATACATTTTTTTGTATGTTTAAAATTTTGTTTAAAAGAACTTACTAAAGAAAGACTAGTAGGTAGTAATTATTTAAGGCAGATTCTTGTTAAGGCATTATTTCTGTGGCTCTTATCAAAATTAGCATTATTTCTTTAAATTAGGAAATAGTGTGAAGAGATTATCAGTGACGTTTCTGCCAGTGCACTGAACTCTAAACTGCTTAAGATGCACAGATTAAGTTGTATAAATTTTAAAAAGTCAGATGAAGTATTTGCATAGTAATTTGCATACAGCAGCCCCTGAGTTTATCCAGGGTTTCACTTTTTGAGGTTTCAATTAACCATCAGCACCACAGTCTAAAAACTGTAAATAGAAAATTGTAGAGATAAACAATTACTAAGTTTTAAATTATGTGCCATTTTGAGTATTGTGAAATATTGATCTGTCCCATTTCTTCCTGGGCAGAGTGAGAATCATCTCATTGCCCAGCATGCCTTTGATATAGGCAGACTTTTTCCAGTAGTGATTTATTAGCCATTTGGTTTATCAGATTGACCAATTCTGTGTCCAGTCAGTGCTTGTGACTAACCCTGACTTTACTTAATAATGTTCTCAGAGTGCAAGAGCAGCGATGGTGACAGACTTGAGTGTGCCACTGTGTTTCCTTTAAGTGAACAGGTAAATGCTTTATGTAAGATACTTTGAGAAGCCCCCATATTTACCCTTCACTGTAGTATGTCTTTGTAGCTCTGTTTCATTAATTTGTTACTCTGCCTTATGTATAAGTAAATTTACAGGTGTTTGTAGGAAAACCAGTGCATGCGGCACGTGCACATTGGTGCTACCCATTGTTTCAGGCCTACCGTGGCCTTAGAATAGATCCTTGATGGATATGAGGAGACTGCTTATCTCAAAATGGTTAGCAGAGACTAAGACACATTTGGCAAGAACAGACTCGGGTTCAGGTGTGATTAATAGGAGATGCGATCCTAGAGAATGCTAATTTTGAATACATGTTTGAAAATACTGTTATGGGGAATGATTAGTTTCTCTTCCCACATTGACCAGTTTTCGTTTGTGAAGAATGGTTTAAGATAATTTTTGGTGCAGTATATTTCTTTTTGTTTTATTTTTAAAGAGAAAACAATTTCTAAACAAGATAACAGGAGGGTAACAATGGTTAATACATTGTGTATTTTTATTTTTAAATTAATTACTCAGAGTACAAGATATCAGCATTTAATTGTCCACGCAGGATTAGCACAAACCTTTCTTTTCAGTGAACTAAGAGTAATTAGCATTTTTGAGTATAACTCCTCTATATATATTGCTTTTCCCTTCCACCTCCTTTTCTCCATCCCACCTCTCAATTTCTATTTCCTTTTGAAGTTTCTTCCCATTTTACAATATCTGTTGTACATTTTGGACTTATATTCTCTTTCAGCTTTTCACACTAGTGGACAACAGTGTTTCACTTGCCAATCTGATTTATTTCATTTATGAGTATGATCTCGCGTTGCATCCATCCCTCTATAAAAGTCTCAAGTTTATCCTCCTTTATGGCTAATACTGCATTGTATAAAAAAGATCACATATATTTTATCCGTTCCTTGGTTAATGGGCATTTTGGTTGTTTCCAAGATCTAGCTATGACAAACTTCACTGCTAGAGACATGGATGCACATATATGGCTGTGGTATTACGTTTTTAATTTTTCTGGGAAAATACCCAAAAGGGGAATAGCTGGGTCAAATGGAACCTCTAATCCTGGTTTTTTGAGGAATTTCTACTCTGATTTTCTCAGTGATTGCACCGGTCTACACCCCCACCAACAGCAGGGAAGGGCTCCTTTTTCCCCACAGCCGCCCCAGCACTTATTATTGATTGCTGTCTTGATAGTAGCCATTCTTTCTGGGTGAGATGGAATCTCCGAGTTCTTTGCGTTTACTCTGACCAGTGATGTTGAACATTTTGTTGTATATTTACTTGCTTTGTTTTTGGTGCCAGGAATGGAACTCCTTGCACTTGCCAGGCAGGCGCTTGTGCCGCTGAGCTATATCCCCGGTCTTTTATTTGTTATTTGTATTTCTTCATAATGCCTTTGCCTACACCAAGGTGTTCAAGAGTTTTACCTATTCTGTCTTCCAACAAATTTAATGTTTCTGTTTTAAATTTTAGATCTTTGAGCCATTTCGAGTTTAGTGCATAGTGAAAGATACGGCTCCAATTTTAATCTTTGTCATGTACTGAGCCAGATTTTCTAGCACTATCTATCTATCTATCTATCTATTTATTTATATTTTTGAGACAAGGTCTCACTGTGCAGGTCAGGCTGGCCTTGAGCCCACTTTGTAGCCCAGGCTGGTCTTGAACTTGCAGTGATCATCCTGCCTCAGCCTCCTGCTGGGATTACAGGCTTGTGCCATCATGCCCGGCTCCAGCACCATTTATTAAAGAGACTATCTTCCAGTGAATGTGTTTGACCCCTTTGTCAAAGATAAGGTGGCTGAGTATGTGTAGAGTTGTTTCTGTATCTTCTAATCTGTCCCACTGATCTTCTTCGGATCTGTGTTTTTGGCAGTACTCTGTTGTTTTTATCACAGCTTTGTAGTATAATTTCAAGTCAAGATTGTGATGTCCCCTCCCTTGCCTTTGTTGCCCAGAATTGCCTTTACAATTCTGGGTCTCTTCTGGTTCCAAATGAATTTGAGGATTGTTTTCTCTAATTTTGTGACACATGCTATTGGAATTCTGATGAGAATTGCATTAAATCTGTTTAACAGTTTTGGAAGTATGACCATTTTCACTACTTCCTGCTCTTGAACAAGGGCTATCTTTCCATGTTCTGATTTCCTCTTCAAGCTCCTTTTTCAGAGTACTGTAGTTTTCAACATAGAGATCTTTTATATCCTTCATTAGATTGATTCCCAGTTATTTCATTTTTCAGTACTATTGTGAAAGGTGATGTTTTTCTAATTTTTCTCTTAGTGAGTTTGTTATTTGTGTAAGGGAAGGCTATTGTTTGAGTGTTGACTTTGTATCCAGCTACGCTACTGAATTTGGTTATTAAATCTAGCACTTTTTAATGAAGTTTTGGGGTCTTCTATGTAGAGTATCATGTCATCTGCAAATAATGATTGCTTCTTCCTTTTCTATTGTTAGTCATTTTCTTTGTCTAATTGATCTGGCGAAAGTTTCCAGGACTATGCTGAGCAAGAGTCAGGTCAGTGGACATCCTTGTCTTGTTCCTGATTTTAGAGATAAAGCTTTCAGTTTTTGTCTTTTTGGTATGAGGTTGGCTGTTGGTTTGTCATAGATGGTTTTTATCAGATTGAGATAAAGATCATCTATTCCAACTTTCTGTAGGGTTTTTATCATGAATGGCTGCTGGACTTTGTCAGGAGTTTTTTCTGCATCTGTTGAGATGATAATACAATTTTTGTCCTTGGCTCTGTTAATACGGATATTACATTTTTGATTTACCTATGTTGGCTAGGGATGTAGCTCAGCAGCACAGTGCCTGCCTGGCAAGTGCAAGGTCCCGAGTACAATTCCCAGTGCAGGAAAGAAAAAAAAAGATTTATGTATGTTGAACTATCCCTTTCTCCCTGGAATGAATCGCATGGTGTGGAATCTTGATGATTTGCTGCATTCTGTTTGCCAATATTGTATTTAGGATTTTTGTACCTATAGTATCTTCATTAGGGAGATTGGCCTGAAATTCTCTTTTAGTTGGATCTTTCTGCACTTTTGGTATCAGGGTAATGGTTGCTTTCAAGAACGAATTTGGGAGTATTGCTTCCCTTTTAGTTTCGTTAAAGAATTAAAAAGTGGAGGTGTTAGGTCTTCTCTAAATTTCTTGTAGAATTCAGCAGTGAATATGTTGGGACCTGGGCTTTTCTATGTTGGTAGGTTTTTAATTGCGTCTTTGACTTAATGGGTTGATACTGGTTTATTTAGGATTTTTATATCTTGATTTAGCTTTGGTAATTCCTGTGTATCTAGTAATCTGTCCATTTCATCTGCATTTTCCATCTTACTACAATACAGGTTTTCAAAGTAGATGTAGATGATCTGGATTTATGTAGGGTCTGTGGTGGTGTCATGTGTTTCATCCCTGCTGTGTGGGTCTGAGTCTCCTCTTCATTAGATGAGGCAGCGAAGGGCTCTTCAAGTTTACTTAATCTTTCAAAGAACCAGCTCTTTCCTTCCTTGATTCATTTTGTGTGTGTGTGTGTGTGTGTGTGTGTGTGTGTGTGTGTGTGTGTGTGTCTCCCCAATGTGTTAATTTCTGTTCTGATCTTTATACTCTCCTTCCTTCTACAAGCGTTTGGCTTAGCCTGCTCTTCTTTTTCTGAAAGTTTGAAGTTCACCATTAAGTGGTGTATTTACATTTGCTCTGTTTGCCTGATATTTACTGCTGTAAGTTTCCTTCTTAGGGTTGTTTTCATGGTGTCCCATAACTTCTGGTATGTTGTACTGTTGTTATCATTTAATTGTAGAAACTGTCTAATTTCTTGTATAATTTCATCCTGGTTGTTCCGGAAAGTACTATTTAGTTTCTATGTGTTCATGAAGTTTCTGTTGTTTCTTTTGCCATTGATTTCAAATTTCATTGCACTGTGGTCTGATAATATGCATGGGATAATTTCAATTCTTTACATTCAATGAGCTAGTATGTGGTGTATTTTGAAGAATGTGCCTTGCACAGCTGAGAAAAATGTGTATTCTGATATTGTGGGGAGGAACACTCTATACTCGGGTACTAAGTCCATTTGTTCAAAAGGTTGATAGAGTTCTAATACTTAATTGTTGATATTTTTGTCTAGTTCATCTGACTTTTTGTGACAGTGGGGTATTGTGGTCCCCCAATACAACTGAATTAGTGCTGATTTGATTTTTTATGCCTATTAATACATGTTTTATGTAGCTTGGTGCATTGGTCTTTATTACATATGTATTTGTGATTGTTGGCTCTTCTCTTGGATTGTTCCCTTTACAAGGATATAGTGACTTTTTTTCTCTCTCTCTCTCTTAATCAGTCTTGGCTTTAAATTCACTTTGTCTTCAAATAAGATAGCTGCCCCTGCTTTTTTTCTGGGTTCCTGTCACATGGAATATTGTTTTCCATCCTTCGAATTTCAGTCTGTGAATTTCTTTTTCAATTAAATGTGTTTCTTTTATGCAGCATATTGTTTGAACTTGTATCTTGATCCATTCTGCCAGTCTTGTGTCTTTTGATTGGTGAATTGAGACCGTTAGCCTTAATGATTATAATGGATCTGTATGGACTTACCCTTGTTATGTTATTTTCCTGTTGTCAGCTCCTCGTCTGTTTTCCCTCCTCCATCTGTCTGCCTTGCCTGGTGGATTCCTTCTGTTGGGGTTCATGGGTTTATAGTCCCTTGTTATCTCTTTCTAAAATGTCCTGCAAAATATTTTAGAGTGGTGGTTTGGTGATCATAAATTTCTTCAGATGTTCTTTGTCATGGAAGTATTGTATTTCACCATCAGTTTTAAAAGATAGTTTTGTGGGGTATGTTAATCTGGATTGAAGACTGTTTCCTTTTAGAGCTTGAAATAGTTCACTCTTAAGTTCTCCTTGAGGGTTTGTGCTGAGTAGTCAGTCAGCTGCGATTCTGGTGGGCTTTCCTTTGTAGGTGATTTGTTTCTTTTCCCTAACAGTTTTTAAGATGCTATCCTTGTTTTGAATTTCTGGAATCTTGATTCTGATAGGCCTGGCTGTAGGTTTTTTTTTTGATTATGGCTAATTGGAATCTCATATGCCTCCCTTACTGTATATCAAATTCTTTTTCTGTACCAGGGGAAGTTTTCTGCCATGATGTCTGGGAAGTTTTTTTATATCATTTTTGCTATCTCCTGTTTTTCATTGACTCTAATCAATCTTAAGATATTCTTCTTTGTCTCATGTAACAGCTGCTGTATTGATTTTTCATGGTTCCTTGCTATTTTTAAGAAATTTTTTTTCATGTCACAAACTGCAAGCCTGTGTTCTGTATCTGAGATCCTGTCGTCACATCAGCTTAATCTGCTGCAGATACCTACAGTGGAATTTTTATTCTCTTGGATAGTCACTTCGATCTGCCTTACGGATTCTACTTTTTCCTATGCTGAGCATTCGTGGCTTCTATAATTTTCTTATGCTTCTCTTTTTTTTGTCTGTATCTCCTTTACAGTCACTTAAGCATGATTTGCATTTTGGACACCATCTTTGTAGTTATCTGAGAAATTTTTTCTGATTTGATTTTTTTCCATACAGCCTTATTCAATTGCTTTGTTGTTACTACTTCAGAGAGGCCATGTGAGTGGCTTTTGAGTTGTCCCACTTAATTGCCCCCTGGGTTTGCCTTTGGTGAACTGGATGTCTTAGGGTTGCATCTTGTTTAAGTGTCTTCTCATTTTTTTCTCTTTCCCTTTTTCTTTTCTTTTTTAGTTTTAATTCCTCTAATGGTGCTTGTAAATTGCCTACTTGGGGTTACTTTATGCTTATTATTTAGAACCCTTAGGAAATGACTATTTCCTGGAGGTAACTTCCAGGTATAGCTAGCTTTTGTGTTTTGAGTCTGTTCCAGGATCTTACCTCTTCAATTTGTTGGAGTTGGGAATTTGCTACCTGCCTGGCCCAGCCTCCAGTTGCTTGGCACTGTGCCATGGTATTTTCTGTGACCCTCAATCAGTGTCAGTCTTGGAGTACCAAGAAGAGCAGCTGGTTAGACCTTTTTTTTTTTTTTTTGGTTAGACCATTGATGCCACTTTTGGCTGAAGTGGTACCATCAGCAGTAACAGTAGTATCAAACACAGCCTAGAAAATGACAAACAGAGGTAACCATTAATTTGCCACCTTTAACTGTATGAACTAGATTTGTGGTTATATAACAAAATCTAAAACAAATCAGAGAATTATAGGCAGTATATTGGTCCTTAATATGTCAATTTTCCCCATCAAGGGTTAAAATTCAAAGTAGTGTAGGGAGGAATAGAGAAGTGGAAGAAGAGGAAGAGAGTGGAAGTAAGGCTGGAGGACAAGGGGCTCATGCTAACTCTGGAGAACTGGAGTGAAGACTGCAGGAAAGAGAGAAGGAAGAGCTAGAACAGAACAGAACAGAACCACAGCCAGAAAGAGGCTAGAAACAACGTTCACACTCATAAAAACAAGACCAAGCAGTGAAGGAGAAGAAAACAAAAACCTAAAATACAACCACTACCACCACAAAAATGAGGGAGGGAGGGAGGGAGAGGGAAGTCTACTTTCACGTATTTCTCTGCTGTCACTGTTAGAAACTGTATGGAGTCTGAGTCCTGATCCATGCTGATTTATCCCAGCAAGCCAGCAGTAGCTTTTGGTGGGGTAGTGCATAATCTCAGAGAGCCTGCACCTTCTGGCAGAGACCAGACCGTTCATCCTGCAGTCATCAGTGCCTCCTCTGCCCCCATGAGGGCCTGAGCCCAGATGGGAGCCACTAGATGGAGCTCACAGCTGCTCAGAGTTCTGAGCTAGGCCCACCCTTCTCTAAGACAGCTCCCAGCCAATCGCTCTCTCATGCAGGACCACCAAATCTTGAACACCACACCCTCAGCTAGTGCAGTCCTTCATGTCCACTGCTTCCCTCCTCTGCTGCATCTCTCCGTGGAGGCCTCTGGTGTTCAGAGCAGTCACCGTGTGCCTGCAGGTGTGAACTGTTTCTCCCTTGCAGTGAGTGCTGACTCAAGGAGAGGGCTCTCCTGGCTACCTCCTCCTCCTCCATTGAAGTTTGTTTGCTCTCCCCATGGGCTTCAGTTCTCACTTCAGATCATTGCTGGTCCACTTTCCTTTTTCTCTTTCTCCTGTTGCTGTATTCCAGTGTCTGGATGGCAACTCTGAGACAGGCTCTTCCTCTACTGCTTACCACTCTGCTATCTTGGTACTCCTCCATTTATTTTTCAAGAAGAAAATGCTTTCTGAAGTTTTATGCTGAAATAATTACCCAGTTGGAAATACTAGATTTTGTTTGCTAATGAGTTTTGTGGTAAAAGGTGGATGGTTGCTGTTAAGGATTCAGTGATTTAAACATAGTACTATTAAAATACATTGCTGTACTAATGAATTTTTATGTTAGTGTGTTCTTAAAGCTATTTTAGTAGACTGGACTTTCAAATTATCAAATTGATATTTTAAAGGCTTTTCTTTTTAGCAGCCAAAAATAGTTAGATTTGTATTTTGTCTAGACTACTTTTCTTATTGCTGAGACAACATACGCAATGCCCAAAGTTAAGGAAGGAAAACTTGTGGAGGCTTCAGTCCATAATCAGCTGGTTCCAAGGTAGAGGGGCACGTGGCAGAGGGCAACAGTTGAAGGCAGCAAAAGTAGTAAGAGCAAAAAGGGAGGAGTGCCAGAGGGCAAGTCTCTTTGCCTCCCTTATATTGTGGTCAGACTGGGCCACCCCCTCCCCGTTGGGAGTGTAGCACTCAGAGCCCTAGTCCCTTCCCAGCATTGGCCTGTAAGTCAGCCAGAAACTCCAGTAGCCTGCCCACATGACTACACCTAGATGCAAACCACAACAGACTTCATTTTGGTGGTCTTCCACTTCTCCAAATGTGTTACAATAATTAACAAAATAGTCATTATTTCTAGTTGTTACAAAAAGTAAATATGTTAGTATGTTGTGCTCAAGTCTCACCATTTATATTTTCCCAGGAATCTTACTAATACCTACATGAGGTATTTTGATATTTCAGGAAATTATGCTGTATGCTGATTTTGGAGAGTGATGAAAAGAGTAACAAATGTGTCCTCATTTCCTATAGATACACATGGGGGAGGCCGTGGGGCCCAGTGTGCCCATCCCCACACCAAAATTAGTGGAGACAAATAAAATGGATTTCACACAACACACCATCTAGTTATTTAGTTTATCGGTTTCTATGTTACCCGTTGATCTTTATACCTATGGTGTCCTACAGGAGAATATTTTCCCCAAGAAGATCTTCCATTCTTTAATCTTGCAGAAACTTTTATATCTCTGTCATGTTGCCCAAAGACCGTAAATACCTTAATGTTTGGGTCTCCAAAAAAATGATGGAGGGGGCTAAGGTAGGTGGAGAAAAGTGTGGTGAACAGCTCCTGATCAAAACACAGTCCCACCCCTGTAATCCCAGCCCTGGGGAGGCCTGAGCAGGAGGGTCTTTGTGAATTTGAGACCAGCCTGGGCTACAAAATGAGCTCAAAGGCCAGCCCGTGCTGCATTGCAAGACCCTGTCTCAAAAAGACAAGGGAGGAAAGAAAAAGAGCCCTAATGTATGGTTTCTGTTATTTGACATTATATATGTTCTTTAATCAGTTTGTTAGGATTACTAAGTTATACTGCCTGATTAAAATGGGAAATATATTTTGTATACATCAATTTTATAAAGAAATTGCCATCTCAAGATACTTGGCCATGACAAACTTTTTGAGATTCGCCAAGAAAAAATTTCATTGTCATCAGATGGTTGCTTTATTTTTGCCTTTTTACTAACCAGCGAGAAATTTCATTAGTAATTCTAAATATCGTGATCCCATCTAATGACAAGTCGGATACTGAAATGACTGAGAAATCGAACTGTGTGTGTGGCAAGTTACTTTACAATTGCCTTAGATAATTTCTTAGAACATGTTTTGCAAAGCAGTCTTTTTCATTGAATGTTTCATTATATCTTTTACAACTTCTATAAGATTCTTGATAGTGGAATTACACTTACTGGTTGTCAAATTGTTAGAGTTTTAAGTGTAGCAGGTAACTTTAGCATCAACTTGAGCAATAAAGTAAATATAAAGTAGAACATCAGTTTATTCTTGAACTTAAAACTAGTAGTTAAATTTGTTATACTCTTAAGGATTAGTTAGAACAAGGTAATTATATTTAGGAGATTGCAGTTAGAGAACTACCAGTTCAAGAACTAGAGTCATTTGTTACATCAGAAGCTTGACTTCTTTCAATATAGAAAATGTAAGCACAAAGATACTTTTAAAAACGTTTCTTTATGTCCCCACCACTCCAATAAGTATTTTTTGTTTTTTGTCTCTAATTAGCCTTGTCTTAAGGAAAAGCCAGATTCTATTTTTTGAGACAAAAAAATGTATACAAAGGGGAAATAGTCATTAACACCAAAGGATATCAACCATAAACTATAATTATTGTTTCCCTATATATTAGCATTAAATAGCTGTCTAAATAGGTGCTAATCACTTTTCTTGTTATTTTTTATTGTTTCTTAATTGGGGATAGTTATGAGGTACTTTATCATTTAAATAGCAGTAGCAAGGTCTTTTTCTACTTCACTGTAGGTTTCTTCTGTCTGGCCAAAGTGAATGTCTTTTTAGCTCATAATGGGGTTAGTTATTATTATTTTTGCCTAGATAATAATGTTAGTAAGGCTTTTATGTCCATAGAACTGTTTAGGCAGTTAAAAGTTACAAAGCAGTTGCTTTTTGCAGTTTCAAATTTTGTGTTCCTTTTATAATTTGAAAATAGTTTTCATCCCTCCTGCTGTTTCCAGTGTTTACAGTTATACTTTATAACTAACAAAAATACTACTTTTAAGTCTTTAGAAACACTCAGTATGCAGGAGCTTTCCCTTTATGCATGGGGATACTATATCCTAAGGCCTCCAGTGGATTCCTAAAACTTTGATAATACAGTACTAGTTACTGTAATTAATATATTTTCCCTATGCAAATATGCCTTGAAAATATTTAGCTTGTAAAGTGGACACCATAAACAACAACGATTATAATATATTGTAGTAAAAGTTACTTAAAATTTATGAAATGTTCTCTAATTTTTCTGTTGACTAGCTTTGGATTGTGGTGAAACAGACTGTGGAGAGGGAAGCACGGGTGAGGGAGGATTAGTGTGTCTAATTCAGTGCCCTCATTTTACAGATGAGGAGACTGCAGTCCTAGACTAGAGCTGAGGCCTCCTGACTCAGTCCAGGACTCTTTCACGTCATGCTGCTTGGTGTTTGTCTTGGGATTCAGCAACATCACATACAGGGTGAGCTTTTTTTTTTTTAAATAAATGACCACACAAAAGTGATTTCCTGATCTCATCAACTGCTCTTCATCATTCCTAACATGCGTTTTCCTTTTTTTAAAAAACAGTATCTATTTTAATTCATGATGTCTTCCACCTGCTTGGTTTTGGACATCTAAAATTTTTATTTAGGGTTTCAGACATGAGCTGGGCCTGCAGTTCAGTGATGAGAGTACCTGCTAGCTAGTGTGCATGAGAGGTCCTACGTTTTATCCTCAGCACTGGGAAGAAATTTCTTTTTAAGGTTTTGGATACTTCTTTATTTTCATGCTGCTACTAGAGTTTGACTACTACTTTTAAGGGTTAGCCTTACAATCAGATGGTTTCTTAGTAAGATGATTTCTTATCAGTAGCAACTGCAGCTATACCAAATGCTGTAACAATGTATTAAAATCTATAGTGGATGATTTGTAGAATTTCAGATTTAGATTTATAAAATGAATTATAAGTAAGTAAAAGAAGAATATGGATGAGATCTGAGATCAGATGTGATAGCAATTTTTTTTTTGTGAAATAACCAAAATAATCACGAACTATCAGCCAACAGTGTGACATAATTGGAATAAAAGTTGTCCTATCCTATGAACACATTAATTGAAACATCTCTGATTGAATTGTTTTCTATATTGATGATCAAATTGGCATCAAGTTGGCTCTTGGGTCCTTTTGACAAAACCCTTACAGTTTTAGGTAGTTTACTTGCCTTGTGATTTAACCGGATATTACAGTGTTACATAGTTTCCAACAGTCACTCCAGGCTTGTTTCTTTAAAGTTCTCTGTGTCTGCTCTAGAGTCACTAAGCATGGTTTCTATTGGGGCACTTATATGAGAAATTATTTCTGATTTGATTTTTTTTCTAGAACCTCATTTAACCGCTTTGATTTTACCACTTAAGAGAGGGGGGCTTTTGAGTTGTCCCTCCTCAGTCCCTCCTCAAACCCCTCCTGGGTTTGCCTTTGCTGAACCAGATGTCTGGAGTTGCATCTTATTTAAGTGTCTTGTTTTTTTCTTGGTCTGTTTAATTCCTGGGTTGCTGCTTATAAATTGCCTGTGGTGAGCTGTTTTATTGTATCAAACACAGCCTAGAACATGACAAACAGAGGTAACCATTAATTAATTTGCCACATTTAACTGTATGAAGTAGATTTGTGGTTATACAACAAAATCTAAAACAAATCAGAGAGTTATAGGCAGTATATAAGTCCTTAATATGTCAAATTTATCCTCGGGCTAAAATTCAAAATGCATTAGGAAGAAAATAGAGAAATAGAAGGGGAGGAGGAGATTAGAAGTAAGGCTGGAGACAAAGGGAGGTCACGCTACCTGTGCAGAACGGGTGGAGAAGACAGGAGGAAAAGAGAGAAGGAAGAAATAAAGGGAAAAGCAGAACAGAACCACAACCAGAAAGAAGGTAGAAACCATGTTCACACTGATATTAAAACAATATCAAACAGTGAAGGAGAAGATTAAAAACAAAACCACAACCACGGAAATGACAGAGGAAAAGTCCACTTCCGGGTATGTGTCTGTTGTCACTGGCCGACAGTGTGTGGAAGCAGTCTAGGTCTGTGTTGATGCATCCCAGGAAGCCAGCAGTAGCCTTATGGCGGGATAGCGGGTGCTCTCAGGGAGCCCACGTCTGTATTTCCCCTGGGGGCTGTGTTCCGGCCATACAGGCTGAGATCGGACCCTGGCGGCGCACAGCAGTCCCCGTACCTTCCGTGGGCTTGAGCTCGTTGGGAGCTGCTGCTGCGTGGAGCCAGCCGTTGTTCTGAGCTCTGAGCTCTGAGCTCAGTTGTCCCCTCTCCAAGATGGCTCCCGGCCAGTCACTGTCTCATGCAGGGCGGCTGAGCCCTCAGCACTCACCCTCAGCTAGTGCAGTTCTTCCCGTCCTTTGCTGCCCTCCACTGCTGCATCTCTTCCCTGGAGGCCTCTGGTGAAGGTGTGAAACGCACCTCCCTTACACTGAGTCTGGACTCAACCAGAGGGCTCTGCCAGCTGTCTCCTTCTTTTGCATGGAAGTTTGTCTGTTGGCTCCCTCCGTGGGCTTCAGTTCTGGCTTCAGATCTTTCCTGGGTCCGGGGACCCCACTTCCCTCCTCCTTCTCTTCCTCTTGTCGCATTATTCCAGTGCCTGGATGGGGACTCTCAGAGAAGCTCTTTCTCTGCTGCTTACCACTCTGCCATCTTCCCAGAAGTCCCTTTAAAGTTCCAGTAGCACATGATTTATAGGTTTCATTTTCACCTTTACGTTAGTGTGGTTCTTCAGAGACACAGCATAAATTGTGTATATATAAGAGGATCATTCTAAGGCACTTTATCATTGAAAGTATTGATTAGCCTATGGGTCTTTGGGTTCTTGTGTGTATGTAAGAGAGAAGTTCTGCTGTGGGAAATAATCAGGCTTATAGGGGCTGGCAGATCCCATGATAAGCTGGCAGTACGCTAGAAGAACCAAGGAACCTGGTACCTGATGACTGTGTCAGGGGAGAGAATGAATACATTTTTGTGTCCAGTCACCTTGGATGAGAGTAACTGCCATTCTGTTCTAGAAATATACTCACAGGCAATACCCAAAAGTAGTGCCTGAGTGATTATCTCAGTACTTAATCGAGGACCCTTGAAATTAACCATCACAACCATTGCCTTCTATTTTTGTTGTTTTTGAATTTTTATGAACATTCCCAATGTTTACTATTGCTTTTGTTAAAGAACAAGAATTTACAAAATCTTTTGTTTAAGGAAAATTAACAATTTTTATATTTCATTCTTTATCTTGTTTTATGTCATTTAAGTAACATTGATATCAAACCTTAAAATTTTAAGGTACCCAAAGGCAGTAATGCTCAATGACTATGAATGCTGGGCACATTTCTTGGATAGTATCCTACCATTGCATTTAGAAACATTTTGTAACACTTGAATACAAATATATTGAATGTTCTGGATACCTTCAATTAGTTTATTTATCAGCTATTATAACATCTTCCTCCATGCCTGTCTACCTACATCTTAACTGATTATGATCAAGTGAATTAAATTGAAGATCTAGAAGTATGAAATTAATTTCCCTATAAAGATATCTGAAGAAAGAAGAGTTACAGATGAACTTTATTTAAAGCAAGGCAAAATTTATATAACTTATGGTTTGAATCTCATTCCCATTGTACAGCATAAGGGCTACATGTTATGATTTACAAATTTTAAAAATACATTTTTGGCATTGCTACTATGCATCGACTGCTCTATACCTTCAGCCTGGGTTTTTTTGGGAGCGGGGTTGTTGATTCCATGGCCTCCAGCATGGCGGGGTAGTGCTCTATCACTGAGCTGAATCCCTCGTACTATACTGTTTCTAAAATGCTCATACTTTGCTAGTGGTTGAAAAATATGTGAAATAAAAGGTGACCTAACATTGTTAAGGTACGTTAGGCTTGGCACACATATCTTAATGCTTGCACTTGGGGGGCTGAGGCAAAAAGATTGTGGGTTTGAGGCTGCATAGTGAGACCTTGTTTCCAAAAACACTACAAAACACAGAAAAATTGGCACTTAATGTGTGTTACTACTCTCCCAAGTTTTCTTACCTATGAGGTGTGTGGGTTGTGTTTTATTTATTTTACTAGTGAAGAAACTGGGTTCAGGAAAGTAAAAGTGATTTGATTTAATGTGAAAAGCCAATAGCATCCTAAAGAAAATTTCATTTTTTAAATTTCTGATCTAATCATTTTTCTTGCTGTCTAGTTTTGGAAATGATTGAAAGGGAATAGGATCCCAGCATCCTGAATGGTTAAATATGCATAGGCATCATAAAGGCGTGAGATTTGAAGAGTAGAATAATTTCAACAGTTGTAGTTGAAACAAAGGCTAAAAATGTAGAAAAGGGACATTTGTGGAATATATAAGAATGATATTAATTCACTGACCTTCACCATAAAGTACATTTAAGGAAGATAACACATGGCTACGTAGATTGTTTGAGACTACAGGATGGAGAATTGAAATTCTTGGTTGAAGGTTTTAGAGTGAAGAGGAAGCTAACAGCCATAAACATGTATGAATCATACCTACATGTCAGAAATAATAAAGAGACTGAGAGTGTTACGATAATGTATGTTACAGGTACTGAAGAAAGATTTTACCGGTGCTGAACCTAAAAGGGTTGCAGGGAAGGCAGTGAGGAAGTTGGATCCAACACGTTAGAAGTACGTTACTTGCTGATAGATGCTTGCTGAAAGTTAGTATCAGTGGTAAGAACAGGGAAGAACTGAGAATTTGGGGTGTTGAGCAGGAATTACCTGAACGCCTACTTTATGAGTTTCCGTGCAGCTGTGCGTCATGCAGCTTAAAGTGAAGTGCAGGAGTAGGAAAAATGAAAGGGTGTGTTAATAGAGTGGTGCGTAAGGTAGTAGCTTTCTAATTCTTCAGAGTAGGCGGGAGTCCAGAGTCAGATTGAAAAGCCAACAGCTGTCTGTATTTATGCCTGAATGAAAAAGTAGTGGAAGAGATAGAGGAGAGTCAGGAAGCAACATGTTAAATTTAGAGACTTCCAAATTTTCAGTCAGTACAAGTTGACATGGCCAATTATAAGCCACTAAACTTTTCATAGGAATTTAAATTAACATTGTAGTTACTAGTTTTAAGAATTGTGTTTATCAGTCCTTGAGTTTGCTTTATGTGTTTGTTTTTTCTCTCTCATAAAATAATCTTCCTGTTTAGTAGTGGAATTTATAGGTGATTTAATACTGGGGCAAAGAAAAGGTGCTGTGATTTTGTTAGACCCTATTTTTTTTGCAGATGGCTAATAATTTTGTTAATAATACAGTATACCTAAAAGATCCAACATTTGCAGTCCACTGTATTTTCTTTTAATCAGTTACTTTTTCAAAGAGTAAACACAAAATTGGATAAGCAAAAATACAAGATTTTTTTTTTTTTCTCACTGTGCAGTGCAGGCTGGTCTTGAGCTCACTTTGTAGCCCAGGCTGGTCTCAAACTCACAATGATCCTTGTGCCCCAGCCTCCCAAGTGCTGGGATTACAGGTGTGTGCCACTGCACCCAGCTAAAATAAAGGTTTTTGAAATGAAATAAGTATCAGGGAAGTGCTATTGTTTACCATAGATCTCACCGGAGATGGAGGGGCTTTTGGTGAGATGAGATCCTTGAAGAAAGTTAAAACTTTTGAAACACGTGTTAGAAAATTTAATTAGGAGATAGGAATGTAGTAAAATAATTGTCAAATGGTCCAGGTGATCTTAGACACTGTGCCTGTTACCTTTTTGGATACAGAGCACTGGCAAGGCTGATTCAGCTGAAGGGTAGGCTCATAGCATTTGGTTCCTAACATTCCATTGGCAGGCGAAAATGGAAAGAGAAGAGGCGAATTCCATGAGGGTAGAGTTGGACTGGCGGGTACTAAGAAGGGTGAGTAACTTGAGGTGACACTTCGGAACTGAGTACATCAAAGACACGCTCTGTAGTAAAAGAGTTCGTGGGACTTTTCTTTTAAATTTTTATTTTGTTTTGTTTTGTTTTTTTGAGACTGGGTCTCTCTATGTAGTTCAGGCTGGTCCTGAATTCACTATGTAGCCCAAGCTGGCCTTGAACTTGGAACAGTCCTCCTGCCTCAGCCTTCTAAGTGCTGGGATTACAGTTGTAGGTCCCCACACCCAGCAAAGAGTTTTCTTTTTAAGCATCAGATTTAAAGATGAAGTTTTGAAGTGTGGCATGATGAAAGCCCTGTTTCGTGTGACTTGAAGAACTTAATACATGCTTGGGTTATACTTACGTACAGTGAAGAATTTTTAGGATGGCCACACAATTTATGGTGTAACTTTGGGGAAATTACCTGAGGTGACTGATAATACCACTGCACAGAAGAACCACTAGTGGGATAGAATCTGGAGTGCAACCTGTTTTCTTTATTCATACTCACTGTTAGAAAAAAAAAATGAAGATAGAAGTTACTGAAACTGAGATGTAGTGATGATCAGCATGGGAACAGAAGAGAAGAAATAGTGAATTTTAGTCATTGAGAATTGTTCGCCTTATTTAAACACTACTGACGGGTAAAGAGAAAGAGCTGTATTCACTTACTTTTGACAAATAATTGCTTCTGTAGTTAGGCTGTACCCCGGGCACAGTGACAGTAGTAAATAAAGAGCACGCGCTTGCTCTCACGTAGCTTTCTCCTCTCTTCTCTTTCTTTCTTTCTTTCTTTTTTTTTTTAAAGGAAACAACAGTATGTTGGCATCCCCAGAGTGTAGCTGATTGATTCAACACAATGTTTAAAAAAACCTCTCAAACCGTACACACTGAATGGTCTGTCTTTGGAGATGTAGAATGATGTACAGCTAAAAATTAATTTCAAAGTGAATGCTTGTGTTTGTTGTACGTAAGTCTCACTTCCCTTTATTGTTGTTAAGTATGTCCCTGAGAGCTTGCTTTTCTACCAGTAGAAATGGAGACAAAGACAGCGCGAGCCCATTTCCATATATGACAGTCAAGGAAGCGCTTTCTTTCAGTTCTCTGCTCTTGAGTTTGCACCCGAAGCTTCTGTAAGTTCTACAGACCATTGAAAGGGAAATTATCAGAGACTCTTCCTATTGGCCATGATAGATCAGAGCCCTTCACATACTAGATAATCCTGGGTTCTGATCAGGTAATTAGCTGGAAACAAAGTAGAGGAGTAAAGTCCTTCGTTTTATATTTTTGTTTTTCCTCTCCCGACCTAAATATTTTTGGTGGGTTTTGACTGCTGCAAATCATTTTGCATGGTCTTCATCCTTAGTGTTGCAGTTACCCCTTTTGGTCCGGTGCCCCCTTCCTCTTAATTTTAAAGAGGATGGCTGTACATTTACATGAAAATACTTTGAAATTTTAATTAATCTGAGCAACCTAGCCCAGGAGAAAGCTTTATTTCTAATTCTTTAATACTCTTGAAGTGAATCAAATTAATTCTGAAGCTGTTGCCCATGGGTAGACAAGATACTGCTTCATCTCAGCACCTATGGCTCCCCAGAGAAGGCACGGTGTTGAGAGCAGTGAGAAGAAAAGCAGTCTCTATTGTGTCGTAGGGTTCACTTGATGCTCCCACTGTGCTTAGTGCACTTAATGTGCTTTCACATTTGTGTGGACAGGAAGGGACTTTGCTACAGGCAGTACCTGTACTTAAGAACAGTAAGCTAATCTGCAGTTGGATATTAAATGATACTTTTCTGGCAAAAATGTCTGAATGAGTCTAGATAAACTCATAGCTAAATCATCTTCAGAGTTGGGAGTTTCAAGAGAGAACAAGTCAAAGCAGGACTTTGCATTCAAATCAGAATCTTAACTATTAGGGCAAAGTAAGGATTAGAAGACGCATACATGTTGACTATGAATGATAGTTACTATTTTCTCTAGGCTGACTGTCCTTGTGTTCAGGCTTTTCCCTAACCTTGCCATTAACGTGGAGAAAAGGATTAGACTTTGTATGTTTCAGTGGCCCAGGAAAGAAACAAGGCCTCTGAGAAATTAGAAGAGGTAAAGGAACTAAATGATGCTGATACTGATGCTGATTTGTGGGTTCAAGTGGTGTTAGTCTAATCTGCAGCTATGGTCTGAATGTCTGCCTCCTTTAAAAACTTCATGCCGAACTGTAATCCCATATGTGGTGGTATTAAGCTGGTATTAAGACATAAACCTTGTGGAAGTGACTGAGTCGTGAGATTGGAGCCCTCACGAATAGGGGTGAAGGTCTAGGGAAGCTCATTTACTCTGGTTTCGCTCTTTTGTCACACAGAGATGCAGCAGTGAGATACCATCTGTTAGGTAGAAAGCTCTATCACACACCAGTTCTGTTGAAACCTTGATCTTGGACTTTAAGTCTCCAAAAGTGTGAACTGTTGACTTGTTTATCAGTTTTCAAGTCCAAGGTGTTTTTTGTTACAGCAGTCCAAATCCATCATGAAGTTCCATATCATATTTTCCCTTAGTAGACTTAACACCATTTGTGATTATTTCTAGATCTGTTGTTTTCTTAGAGATTGCAAACTGGTTTTCTCTTTATATTGTTGCTTCTGCTTTGCTTAGCTAGAGTTCTGCGAAGGACCCTCCTTAATGAGTATTGGGATATCTTGAAGCAGAACTGGTTTTGGGAAAGACCATGTCTGACTTATTTGGCAACCAGTTTTTAGGAAAATGAATTGCTAGTATGAAATTACCTGTCTAGGGGACAAGAGATACTACTTTTACAGTGTTAATAAAGGACTATGGTTAATGTTTTAATCCACGGTAGTATTTTTTTCTTGTTTTACTCAAATTGGCCTATCTTTGATAGATGAGAATTTTTAGGTTGGCTCTTCTCCTTTTGATGTGACACCAGTGGTCTTTGGTATTTTCTTTTCTTTCTTCCTTTTATGTGGCAAGATGTTTCAGGCTTCCAGTCTTGAAATTGGCCAGAGAGTTCCGTTTTCTCTTAGTGGAACATACTTATTTAGGAGGTTATATATCTTGCCATGAGGTGCTCATTACTACTTGATTGTCATTAATTGGTTCTAGGCTTTTTAGAAGTTGATATTGCATACCTTTAGTAAGAAAAATAAATCACTAGTTTTATGTGCATTTTAGTTCAAGCATAAGACAATAGGGTTTTAAAGTTCTATTTGTATTATATGATACCGTGACATACAGGACATACATAACTCATTCTCATGGCAGAAGATCAAAACTGCTAGCATGCACTCTTAATTTTATTTAATCCTTAACGCTCATGGTTGGATATAGTATCTGTCACATCTATATCAATTCCATTGGCCTAAAGCATGCCAATTACATGCCTCAGTCATTGGGGCAGGGAAATAAAATTCTGTAGAAAAAGAAAAGGGTAATGCCCTGTATTACTGTTTTGCAGTTTTGCTTTCTGTGTTTTTAGTTACCCAGATTTAGTCACAAACTGAAAATAGTAAATGGAAAATTCCAGAAATAATTCGTAAATTTTAAGTTGTGCTTTTTGGAGTAGTGTGATGAAATCTCGAGTTCTGTTCTCCCCAGGTGTGAATCATCTTTTTATCTAGTGTAGTCACTACCAGGAATATGCTACTTGCCCACCAGTCAGTAGTAACAAGTCTGGATTTTCAGATTAGCTCTGAGTATCACAGGCTTGTGGTCAGGTAACCTTTATTTTATTAAAAAATGTGTTCAGAGTCCAAGTGTAGTGAGGCTGGTAATTTTGTTTTGGTATATGTTGTTAGAGTTGTTCTCTTAAACTTTATCATAGGTATATAAGGGAAAAAGTGGTACAGGGTTTGGTACTGTCTGCTGTTCAGGGATCTAGTGGGGATTTTAGAATGTGTCCCCAGCAGGTAAGGGGGTACTGCTGTATACTCCACCACATAAAGTTACTTAAAGTGATTGTTCCCATAGGGTTTGTCATTGTAGTTACCATAATTAGTGTTACTTCTGGTTTTGTTTTAAAGGGATTACCTGAAAGCCAAGATTGACAGATAACTGAAGGTCAGCGAAAAAAAGCTTTTGTTAGCCCTTGTTGAAACCCCTTGTCTGCAGTATGCGAGGAGGAAAATGGGGCACCTGTACTACCGACCTGACCTTCCTCGGTAGTAGCTTCTCTGGGTTGGATTGTGTCCCATCCTTCCCTGTGATTCATGTAATGGAGTCTTGATCTCTAGTACCTTTAGAAGTACAGTTATGATACAGGTATTTATGTTAAAGTGAGATCATTAGGGTAGGCGCGAATCCAAAGTGACTAGTGTCCTTATTAAAAAGGAGGATATTTGGACAATATAGAAGGAAAAGAACGTGAAGAAACAGGGAGAACCCGACAGCTGGCTAGAGTGGTGTATCTATCTGTAAGCCTATTGCTGTGTGCCAGTGAATGTGCTTTCCAGAATTCAAGTTTAAACGTAATTCCCATTGTGCTGCCATTAACAGGCGGACCCTTTTGGGATGTAAGTCTTGAGAGCTTTTCCCTCATGAATGAGATTAGTGCCCTTACATAAATGGTTGGAAGAAGCCCCCCCAACTCTAATACCGTGTGAAGGCACTCTCTGTGAAGCAGCAGTCCCTCGCCAGACACCAGATCTGCTAGCATCTAAATCTTGGTCTTTGCAGCTTCGTAGAACTGTAAGAAATGAATTTCTGTTCTTCGTAAGTTCTCAAGTTGGAGTCGTGTCCCCTGCCGCCCCCTCCAAGTAATTCTAACGGCCTGAGAACCCTGCAGATGTTAGGAGAGGGGGGCAGATTTTCATCAGGTTAAAGCTTTTGACTTAGTCCGGTAATTTCAGCTCATTCGTACTCACAGAATTTTTTGTTCATTAAAGTTTCACCAGCTTCTTCCCTCACTGCAACTGATTTGTGCTTTGGCTTTCTTTTATCCTGTAAGTTGTTGTATTTTATTCTTTTATGTGCTTGGCAGCCTGGTTAAGTATGACTGTATTAATCTTCATATGTAATGAATTTTTTAAGTGAAATTACACGAAACATTTTTAATATTTCTTAAGTCATATGTTTATATCTGTTTTTGAAGACTGAATTTTCTGGGGTTATACATGATGTAAGTGAATGAAACCCTAATGCATACTGTTACTAAAATATACTCGATTCACCAAACACTATAGTATAATCATTCAGGTCTCTACTAACCATTGTCTTGCATGATTGGATTAGGAACGATGAATTGCAAAACACAAAACTGCCTACTTGCTCAAACACTGTCTTTGTCTTCAGGATTCCCAGTTTGTTTCACTTTTTCCTCATTGTTAGGTCACAAAGTGAGTAGCAGTCAACAACTGTAGATATATTTTGGATTAACAGTTTCTCCATGAGAAATGCTAAGTTGTGGGGTATTTTCCTGGGGGCCATATGGTAGTATAAAAATAAATGATGTATATGAGCAGTGAATTTTAAATAATGTGGATGACCACTGTAACAAATTACAACCATTGCTTTTTATTTCTATAGCTGACAGTAAACACCAAAAAGCTTGGTATTGATACTGTCTTGGTTACTTTTCTCGTTGCTGAGACAAAATACCCAACACCCAAAATGAAGGAAGGAAAGGTTTATTTAGCTTACAGTTTGTGTAGGTTTCAGTCCATATTTGGCTGGTTCTGAGGCAGAGTGGCACATGGCAGAGGGCAAACTGTTCATGGCAGCAAACAACCAGCAAATATGTGGAATTGCAGGCAAGCAGCCTCTTTCTCTCCTCTACCTTGTAAACAGCCTGCCCCCACCCAGGGGGTGTGTAGCTCTCACACAGTCTCCATGCCCACCTCTTCCACAGGCTCAGGATGTATACAAAGTAAGCACCCTGGCTTCCTGCTGAATCACATAGCTAACCTTTCAAACTTCCCAAATTAACACAATGAACAACATCCTAGAAGGGTAAGGGCATGTCCTTTTCACCCCAAGATGTACAACTGCAGAGTTGCTCAGTCAAACCTCCAGACTCCCCAAGTTGACACAATGTATCAACCGTAACAGATATATAATCTTATTTATATTTTGTTATAGTCTAGTACTGTAAGGTAAGGAACACATCTAGTTTTCACAGTAAATTTTGATAAAGTAAGTCAACTCTTAGGACTATCTTGAATTTCTTTTAAAACATTCTATTATTCAAACTTGAAACACTGAATTAATATGTTGTAATATAATTTTGTTCCTTGGAAAGCAGAGCATCAAGCTGTTTTGTTATTTCAGGTTGTGAGACTTGTCGTTTACCTGGTTTTAAGGAATGAAATGTATTTCTTGATGGAGATGGCAGAGGAGGTAGAAACCCTGAACTGTAGTACTGTGTGAAGAGGGCAGTGGATTCAGTTACTGTGTTCTAGTTGGGTGGGGCTCAGTTGGGGTCTAGGAGAAGATGGGGAGGAAGAAATTGTCCAGTTAGACAGGTTCACTAGTAGAAGGGGCTAACTGAGGGGTCTTTGGTAGGTGTACTAGACTAGGGAAAGGGTTGATAGGAAGTTGTAGGAAGAGGTGTGTTACCTCACAGTTGTGCTTGGGCTTAGGCTTCCCAAATGGCAAGAGGGCAATAATAGCTTACACACAAGGATGTGGGGGCCCTCTACCCTATATTTGGATACCTCCTCTCATGTCTATGACCGTTAGTAATGTGGATTAGCAACATGTGTGTACAAGTACACTCCTTTCTTTGCCATTTTTAAATACACATCCCTCTATATTCCTGGACTGCACCTACACTATGTCTTTGCTGTTCTTGCTGTTCAGGGTGCACAGGGCAGTTTTGGAATTGTACCTAACTTGAAAATCTGCTGTAAAGAATTTTGTATGTTACTTAGCACCCTCCTGTTGTTTCTCATGTAGCTTTTTTTCTTCTTTTTTTTACTTTTGTGATAATCCTCCAGTGCCAAAGATCTGCATTCCTCATTGTCATATAAGTGGTAAAGATGGCTGGAAATGCTTGTAGTCTTGAATATGCTGTCTTTGGGGAAAAAAGATACAGGCAAGAAATCAGCTTCAAGAAGTTTCTGTCGCTGAGAAAGAGATTGAAGCTCTTGGCAAACGTATACTTAGCATAAGTAATGCGTCTAGGCTAAAATCCCATGCAGGAGTGTACAGATGCCACCAGAAGAGAAAGAAGTGTGCTGTGGAGGTGCTGCTTCCGTAACACAGCTTTGAACCTTCCCCGCAGCTCTCTATGGTAGAGCTTGTAGGACAGTCTGGAATGTGGTTATGAACCCTGCTCTTCACAGTATCATTCCTTCATGTTCACAGATGAATGTATTACATTGTCCGGGTGTCAAGGCCTAGAACAGTGACAGGCATATGGTATAGAACTCAGTAACATAGTATTTAAAAACAGTATTAAAAACTAAATTTCAGGAAAATCATTGACTCGGTGGATGTACCCAGAAAGAACTCCATGTACAGAGGTGGTAGTCTCAGAAAATTTGTAATTTTCATCCTTATGTGATTCAGACTTGATAGATACCTTTTTAAATCAAAACTAGACTTTTGATATACTCTTTGTTTTTAAAATACCTGTTTTGTTTATTAAATACAAATTTTATTTGGTACCTAATGTGTATTCATTCTAGCAAGAACATGAACAAAACTAAAGGTTTAGGTCATGTTACAATCTGAATAATGCTGTGGTCTGATGAGCCTCTTTCCCCAGGAAACATCTTAACTTTGACAAAAATATGATCAGAGGAGTCACTTTTATTCTAGCAGCTCTCAGAGGTTGTGGTCTTAGTGTCCTGTTACAATTTTAATTTATCAGTGACTCCGAAGAACTTTGGCTAATGTAGGTTGTAGTATTGATATTTACTACGTTGGATAATAAAACAGTAAAATTTTACACTTAACAACTTCATGTATATTTATACATTTCATATATTTTTATGAAAAATAAGAATTTTCCAAGAGACTATTTAATGAAAATAGGATTGTCTTTACATTTTTGCAAATCTCTTGTTCCTCATTAGTTTATTGAAAGACGGCTGGGTTTTCACATCTTCTACATTCATGTGTTGAGATATATTGTACTTTTAAAATTTGGCCTTATGAAGATATATAGTTGGAAAATTTTTAAATCAAAATACCTATTTTTGAATAAATCAGGATAGTCTTTATTACTACACCAAACCTCAGCTAGTCAGTAATTTCTTGCAGATTAGTTTCAGTGTCAAATCTGAAACTGTATTGGGGAACTTTTCATTTCTTTATTTTGAAGTTAAAATCCACTTGTTTTTCAGGTTTTCATGCCTGTTTTATTTATGCCAATGTAGTACTGGACATTGGGAAAAACTACCTCACAATTGAGTTATGAAGTCTTTCAGAGCCATTAACATTACTGATGATCTCATTAGAGAAATGCTTACATGTGGGGACCCTTGAGCCCAGGACAGTTTTCCAGAATTCTGATTTTTACCTAAAAGCTTAAGTTTTATCCTTATTGAAAAATACTGTTAATTATTTTCTTTGAGATGACAGTTTTATTTCATTCACGTGCAGGAAAATGTCTGTCAGATTTGCAAACTGAATAACCTATTGCTCTTTGAAGTATAAAGGTATTCTATGAAAAAAGTGGCTGGTTCAGGCTGTAATTCTAACAGTGCTTTTTCTTTGAGACAGTTATTATTTTAATACATAACAAAATGCTTCAAGTGAGCTTAATAGTTTGTTACCTAAGATTTTTGGATTTTTGAGTTGAGTGTCTCGCTGTGGAGCCCAGGCTGGTGTTCAGTTCACTGTGGAGCTCAGGCTGGCCTCAAACTCACAGCATTTCTTCCTGCCTCAGCCTCCCAAGTGCTGGGATTACAGGCATATGCCACCATATCCAGCGGTTACATAAGATATTAGATGTTTGATGATGATGAATTAATAATGCTTGCTACTTTATCAAGGATATTCTTCTGGGAGATTTTTCTTTAATGCATGGTGATGGAAATATACATGGAGTAGTAGTGTGATCAAGTGCTCGTGTCTTGATTCAGACCTAGTGAAGGTCTGAATGAGCAGCTGTGTTTGTTCTGTTTGTGGTATTGGAGGTTAAAGCCCTGGCCTTGTGTGTGGTTAGGCAGGTGCCCCACCGCTACTTAACTATATCCCTAAGCTATGGATATAAGCAGTTTTGACCACAGCTGGTTTATAGTTTCGATGTAAATGTCAGTTTAGTGAAAAAGGTAAATAATATTTTTAAAAAATTTAGTGACCTTGTAGACCCCTTAAAAAGTTTTGGTTATTCCCGAAGTATATAGACTTAGTTTCAAGATTGAATTCTGTCTTAACTAAAAACTTGATCAATGTTGTCTTTTTTTTTTTTTTTTTGGTACTGGCAATTAAACTCAGGAGCTTGTGCTTGCCAGACAGGTGCTGTGCCACTGAGCTACATCCCCAGCCCTCAAATTTGTCTTGAGAATGACAGAAATACTGATTTTTAAAATTTGAGCACCTTGAATTGAGTTAAGAGCAAAGTACATTTATGAAATGCAGCTATAGTATCTTTACCATAGTGTCTTGAATTGAAAGTGTATGTTTGCAGGTGAAACATCCATAGACTGATAGGATTCGTCTATGATCCTCCTGCATCAGTCTCCCGAGTGCTGGGATTACAGGTGCACGCCACCATGCCTGGCCTTGCTGCTTGGTTTTTAAATAGAAAATTTTATAGGGTAGTGCTGCCAACTGTTTAATTCTTATCCTGTGAAATTGCCCTTATAAGACTTTCATGGTAGATTTACCCCAGTTTTCAATAAAATTTGATAGTTTACTCCAGTTCATGCATGTTACCAATCTTTTTCTCCAATTTCCTGTATATTTTGTCTTTGAGGTTTATTAATATCTGGGTGGCTGTGTCTGTGGGTCTGTCAATCTAGTATCTTTTTTTTTTTTTTTTTTTTTTTTTGTAATTTCAGGGCCCCAGGAGGATCAAAGCCCTCTCCCATAAGTCAAGATTCTCTCAGGGCTAAGACCATGACCTTCTCTGGGTCGCCCATATTTATTTGGTTATCAGAGGAAGGGAGGGGAGTACTCGAGAAGGGCAGAACCACTCAAGGGCTTCTCTAAGTAAGGTATTAAAGTCAGTCCACCGAAGAATGAGATGCCTGAGCAATCTAGTATCTAACTACTAAACTTGGCTTAAGTCTTCTTTGCGTACTCTAAACATTTATTATCAATTGGGGTGATTGTTCATCTCCACAATTTTTTAAAAACTGTACTTGGATGCTTAATCTGTCAGTCATATATTTTACTGCCAGAACAATCTTTTTGTGCAGCTTCCTAACTCCCTCCCCAAATTTACTGAGTGTACCAGCCCATTGATACAGGCTCTGATTCACTTAGGTCCGGGGGTGTAGTCTTGATTTTGTTTACTTACATTCCCTCACCCATTTCTTTGGGATACAAATGATAACTTCACCTGCTTATCCAGTAGTAGTTCCGTGAATATTGTTATAGATAGTCTTTATTACTCTGTTAGGTAGTTGCAGCCAGTATTGTCTCTTTATTTTTCTTGTGAGTCAACTTTCTGTTTGCTCGAGAAGCTAACCATCTTCCTAAGCTGCAATATGCATCCCAGTCTTAAAGGTCCTCATAACATGTCTGCGCCAAAGCGAGCATAATATATTACCTTTAATTGAGAAAGTTTCATTAGCTTTCCAACACTGGTTTCCATTCACAACAACTAACTAGATTTTTATTCTAATACCTGACCTTGTCTATTTTTTCCCCAGATTTACAGTGGTTTGTTTGTGTAAGTCATGTTACAGAAGTTCTGTGACTTAATCATTGAAAGTCTAAATATGTTCACTTCCCTTAAACAGTATTTCTCTTTCTTTGCTCTTCATTTCTGTACTTTCACTGTAATTGATTCAGTTATTCAACATATCTTAAATTCTTTTCAAAATAATGCAGTTTTATATATAAAAGGATGTTCAGTGTCTCAGTTACATTAAATTTTGCAAGTTGAAGTCAATATCCATGGACTGTGACCCAGCTCATCAGAGGTCTTCTGGATGCAAAGAGAAATAAGGCTGTAACTAATACCAGCTGGATTTAAAGTTGCCTCATTACATTATGGGGACTGGTTTACTGTTCCCAATCTAGAGGTTTTGCTGAGAACCTTTAAAATTGCTTGAGATTATAAGTTTGTGCCCCCTGTTATCAAATCAGTGGAATTTTTTTTAAAGGTGTTCTGTAAAAATTCTTACCAGGGTAAAAGTAGGCTGTACAAAAAATAGGTGGCATGTTGGATTTGACAAATAGGTTGCAGTTTGCAAATCCTGGGTGTAGACTGCAAATGATTTGACACTAGTAGTCTCAGTTATTAATGAGTGTTTCATATTTTTATATTTTAAACTATTTTGTTATACCATCTTCCTGTTTATAAAAGTAAGAAGTTCTGTTAAGGTTCTTGTGTGATGGGTACTTGAATATTTCTTAATGAGGTAGGCTTGTTTCCCCCTTCCTCACTCCCAGAGCTATCTACTATAGATCTGACCAATAAAAAATTATAATGTATTTTCATAGTGTATAAACATACTTTAATAAAAACTATTGCTATTCTGTGATATGATCTGGTAGTCTCTGGTGGCCTATAAAGTTTATGCATAATACCTTTTAACTTGTACCAGCTCAAATCATTGAAGTTTGGAAGGGGAAGAAACAGGTCTAGAGTGTTCACATCACTTGCCTAAACATACACAGGCCACCTGAGGTCTTTCTCTCATGTTATTGTTAATTTATATCTGAGACCATTAGTATAAAGGGGGAGGAAAATAAAAATAATTTAGAGAAGTTTACCATGAGTTATTAATATATTTTAGCTCTTAAAATTCACCAGTTTTGTAACCATGCTAACCATTAATCAGTTAACAAAACTACAACAGTGCCCTCCCACAAAAGAAACCTTACAGCAAAAAAAAAATTACCTATAAAAAAGAAAAGGCACCCTTTTATGCAAAATGTACACATTGCCAAGCAAGCATACTTTTTAAAAGATATTCTTGTGTCAAAATTTGAAAGTAAAAACCAATGCCAGTACATACTGATTTTTATACATAAACTGTCTTGTCTACCTAGTTTTTTAAAACTTGCATCTCTTTCTCTTGAGAGGTGAAAATACTTAGACTTCTTACTCAGACATTATATTCAAATTATAAAAATATGTTGCAAAAAATAATTACGTAAGAATGATAAGAGCTTTTAAGGAAATGCGCACTTTATTTCTCTTTGGGTTTAATAGAATAAGCAGCCATGAGAAGGTGACTCTAAAATGTTTGTAGATAAACTATAGTTGGAATTTTCAGTGCCAATACATGAAAAAGTCAGTAATACTTTTTGTCGTTGATGTTTTAAGAAATTAGTCAAATGATTTGATTTTGTTGTAATGAGTTTAGCTGTCCTCAATTTCTATTGGATTAATTGTTAAAATCAGCTGAAACACATTTCGTTTGGAACTCACTGGTTTGTCTTGAGATTGTCTAATTGTATCTGAAATTTTACTGTTGGATTTGATTTGCAGTTAACAAATACACCTTTTAATGTAATATTCATCACATTTTAAGCTGTCTTTGAGAAGGTGTTAATGGTCAGTCTTAAAATTTATCTTCTGTCAGTATAACCTATTTTATACACATGAAGCTGCTGTTACCTGGTATGACTTTTTAATGAGGAAGGAATTTGAGAGAGCAGCATTTTGGGTGCTGTTCTTGAGGATTACACTCCTTGGCAGATTGGAGATGTTGATATACCATGTTTATTTTATCACCTTCAGCAGCAGTTTCTCAAGGATGAGATAGGTTCCTAAAGGTAGAGTCTTAATTTCCTGAAAGGCAGATAGTGAGTTTAGGAATAATGAGTTTAACTTACATATAGATCAAATTTTAAGAATTTGCAGTAATAACAGCCAGCCACAGTGGCGAGCCAGTCATTTGGGTCGCTGAGGCAGGAAGATCACTTGAGTACAAGAGTTCATATGTGTCTGAGTAACATCATGAAACACTGTCTCCAAAAGAAAAAAAAAATGAAGATAGGTATTGTACAATTAGGATCACCATAACCCAACCACAGACTGGTGTGCAGAGTTACTGAAACCCATTTGCTTGCAGCATTGGAGGCTGCTATATATATTCACATCAAGGTGTCCACAGGGCTGGTTTCTTCTGAAGACTGTCTGCTTGGCTCAGAGTTTAGGGACCTTTCCTTTCTGTGTGTATATCCCTTACATCTCTCTTCTTAATAAGGGTACCCTTCATGTTGGACTAGCAGTGATGGCAAAACTATGGCAGATGTGCTCTAGTGGCCTACTATCCTTGAAAACTCTAAAAGGGTCACCATTATTGAATTAGGCTCTACCAAAATGGCCTCATTTTGACTAAATGACTTCTCCAAACTAGTCACCTTCTGAGGTAACTTGCTCCCCTTCTACATGCACACGTACGTCTCATTGTTGGTTATCACAGCATGAGTTTGTAGTTAAAAGGTATAGTAGATCTGCCATACTGGAGAAGCAGGGTTGTCACAGTGTGCCATGGTTTCAGCAAGACAGTTTGACAGGAGTTTGCTGTCATAACCCACCAGGCATCATGGCAGCAGATGAACTGTTACATGTCTTCACAGTCTCAACTGACAAAATAATTTTAGGTGATTCTGTGTGTTTGAAAGCTTTTGTTTGGTGGGAATTGTAATCTGTGTGTGACAGCAAGGTCTGACTGATCATAGGCTGTCACTGATGTAACACTACAATGTACAGTGATAGCCTACACTGTACCCAGGGACTTGACAACATGTAACTTGAAATTTGCGGTGGGCCCTGCTTGTGCTGAGAATCCTTCATACTCCTCACTTTGATTTTTCCCCTCCACAGATAGAAGTCATCAAAATTTAGTGTTTGAATAAAAATTTTTGAATATGTATATGTTTAGAAATGCTGTTCTTATATGTCAGTATTGTCACATTAAAATGAGGACATTATGTTGAAGAAAAAATTAAATGATGTATAGAAGGCCTAGCCCCATTCATACTATGTAGTAAGTACTCTGTAAATGGGAATAATCTTCCCTTTCATTTTCCTTAAGCATTCATATTAACGAATAGTATGCACATAGACAGGAGCAAAGATAATGGTATATACTTCATTGTGAATTAAAAATAAAATTAGGTCTGTTAGCTCTGTACCTAGTACGGAAGTGTTCTTCAGCCCTCACCTTAGGTTGTAAGTGCTCAGAATTTTCTTATCCAAGTTTTAATTGCCTTTCTCCCTAGCAACCTTTGGGGTCTGACTGAAGTCTCTTTATGCATATCTGGACTGACTGTAGTACTGGATGCTATTTGAAATGTTGAACCCTAGTTCTAAGTAAATACAGTAGGTTGGTTGGAAGTTAGTGTTAGAGTACAGTGTTTTTCCCCCCTTAATGTTTCCTGTTCACTTGTCACCTAACATTAACTCAGCACTGTTTGGATCATCACCCCAAATTAATATAAGTAACTGAAAATTTGAACTGCCTAGGACAGCACAACCAGAAGTGCCACTGTTCACACACTGTGCCAGAGAGTGTTTCTCTGGAGCACCTGTGTGGGTGTGTTTTCTCTTTCTCTCTGTTTCAGCGTCTACAAAGCATGACTCCTTGGAGCACTATGCATCACAGACCCGTCACAAAGTAGGCCTGCCAGCCTGGGTCTACAGTATTCGATGCTCCTTAATACTGCATAGGTCCCTCCTGCACTCTCTTCCTCCTCCTCTCCCCTTATGCTAGGGTTTGAACTCATGACCTTTTCACTGAGCTACTTTCCCAATTCTCTTTGAAAAATTTTATTTGTGGGACAGAGTCTTGCTAAATTGCCAAGGTTGTAATCTTCCTGTGTCATCTTAGAGTGCTGGGATTAAAGGCACACATCACCATTCCTGGCCCAGTATATCTTTTTAAGGGAAATACAGCTTTTCTAAGCAGATCAATAAAACTACCATTTCTGGGCCACCATCATTTTATAAGGGCCACAAGAAAAGTTTTTACATTTTTAAGTGCTTAGGGGAAATAAGAGCAAGTATTTTGTGAAATAATAATTATGAGGTTCCTAGTTCACTATTATATAAATAGAAAGTTTTATTGTAGTTCAACAACACTCGTTGGTTGACCTGTCACTGGTTTGCAACCACACAGCAGGATTGTGGCTGGCAAGGCCTAAAGTATTTACTGCATAGCTCCTCGCAGAAAAGTTCACTGACCTCTTTAGGTTGTCTTGTACAAGGATGAACGAATATGATTAGATACATACAAGTTCTGTTTTCTCTTTTCCTCTTTGTGTCCAAGGTTTAAGTGTATTCAGTAAGAGTTTCATTTGAATTTTGAGAACCATCGGCCAGCTCTCTATCTGAAACATACAGCTGTAGAAGTTTTAAGTCCTGAGCACTGCACATTAGATTTGAGTAGATATGTCAAATCTTCCACATTGTGTAGATAAAGCAAGAGTAGATGACTTGTGGTTCTTCCCATTGAATGTTCTAAAATCATTTTTTCCTTAATTAGTATTCTTGATTTTTAAAATGCCTTATGTTTTCTAGTTAAGGAGAATAAAGGAAACAGCTTTATACTATTTCATATAATTGTTAAAATATAATGCTTAAGTCCTCATAACATTTATTTTGCCTTGTTTCCTTGCAGAAAAATGGCACCAGCCGTATTTTGGTTGTGTAATGATTTTACTGACTATATAAGTAGCTTTGTTAGGGATTGTTACTAAGCAATAAAAAGAACCTTCATTTAAAATCATTTAATAAAAATCAATGCTTTTACAACATTGTTTACATTATGTTTACAAATATTTTACTGAGAAAATAATTAACTTTGTTTTATTTTTAGGGTTATGTCCTGTGTTGTGACCTCATGGTTTAAGTGGGAATAAAGATGAGTATAAGCAGTGATGAGGTCAACTTCTTGGTATATAGATACTTGCAAGAGTCAGGTGAGTACTTCTGTGAAATAAATAGGCCTCAAATTATTTTAATATTCTCAAAATAATCTTTGCATTTGAAATTTGTATCAGTCCAAACTGTTGAACTTTGTATGTTTCCTTAATGTCTGGACTGCCATTTTAAAGCTATGTTTTACTGCATGGTTTAACTCTCTGACTCTTTCAAATATGTTGGATTCATCTCAGGCAAATCTTTGTTAACACTTGTCTTTCACTGTTCAAAGGCCATTTCTCGTGTTACCACGTGAGAGGGTCACACCTGCCTAGAAGGAACACGTAGACCTCTCAGATGCTCTCAGCTCGATGGTGTACATTCACTGTCCTCATTAACTGTCATTGTTCCTATTGACTGTTAGCATTTCAAAAGCCAAATTCAGTGTTTTTCCAGAATGTTCTCATCCCAGTTGATTAAATGTATCAGAACTCTTATTAGTACATTTGGGATGATTATAGATCATTGAAAGTCTTACAATTAATAGTATATAACTGTGTTCATTCAGGTTTTCTAGATAAAGAGGTATAGTTATGAAATAGAAGATCTGCTTGTGACAAGGGAAAATGTAAATGGACTGAGAAAACAATATAAAAATAGAAAACTGGATACTGTAGGAAAGTGAAAAAATTTGATTGCATTATAAGTGCAGACTATTAACACAAGATAGAATCATTTGGTGGCTGAAAATTAGCAACTGAAATTTAGAGACCAAAGTTTAAAAATTAAGCCTTAAAATTGTTACAACTTTTTAGTACCGAGTTTGAGATGTAGTGTGAAAAAGATAATTTTGTTAGTTGCATAATAAAGAAGACAAAAGAAACAGAACAGAGGCCCATACCTACAGGACATTGAGCTTGACCCATGGTTTTGATACTTGAATCAGGGCTTAGCTAGCTGCCTTTTCTTTTACAAGAGACACAAACATGGCTGTGGATCGTAGATATCACTGCTTGCTGAGATGTTCCTGCTGTACATCAGTTCTGAGTCTTTCTCTTGGGTGGGCTTTGTCTATTCCCAGGAACCACCGCTGCTACTCTGAATAGCTGAGATGAAAGAAAACAAGAAACCAAAATAACCAATAGAGAAAAATTTGTTACGAAGCTTTGAAATTACTAGATCTTGTTGGTAAACTGGTAAAAGGCAGACTGAAAGAAGACTTCCAAGAACTACTTTAAGATGATTAACAAAGTAAAAGACTCTTGGCCCAGTGATTGTTAACATGTGTAACATATAAATTGTTTCCTGCTCACCAAAATAGAATTTTACTGGTCAAAACACTGTGGCTGCCAGGCCGGGTGGCAAAGCTTATAATCCCAGCACTTGGGGAAGTAGAGGCAAGAGGATCATGAGATCGCTCCAAATTCAGGGTCAGCCTGGGCTATATAATGAGTTCAAGGCCAACCAGAACTGCATAAAGAGACACTGTCTCAAAAAAGAAAAATAAAAATTGTGCTTCCGTAAGACTGACAACCTTTGCAACCAGAGCTTTAAGCCACTGGATAGTTTAAAAGTATTGTGAAGGATAGGTAGATGATAAATAAAAAGTTTACTAGTCTATTGGAAGCGAACTATTTACATTGAACCATATAAAATTACTATCTTTGGAGATCATAGACAGCTGAGCAACTCACCAGCCACTGTCCTGCGATTCATTCAGCTTGTGTTCAGGTGTAGTAAAGAAAGCAAGATGAGATCAGAGTGTTAGCACTAAAATTTTCCTGTTTGCAAACAAAAGTCTACAAATTTATATATTAATTTCTCACAATAAAACACAAAAAGTAGCCATAAAATGAAATTCTGGTTTAATTCCTCAAAGAATATTTTGTTACTAAACATTATCAAGTCTCCTTACATTTCCTTACGTTCTCAGAGGAAACCCTTCTGAATTCCATTTTATGTAATTTACAGTAAAAGGGAAGCAATAATTAAAATTCCATGATAGACATATGTTTTATGTAAGTCCTTTACTACATTATTAGATATGCTTCTTGTATTTGTTAGAATTTTTTTACACCTTTCAGTGTATTGGTGATAAAGTGTGACACTAAATCACTTCTCTAAAAAAGAAAACACTTGTTGTTGGTAAATGTTGTCATTCCTATTTGAATTTTGATTCGTCGGGAAAAAATCAGGTACTGCTGATGACATTCTTATTTAAGGCAGTTTTTCTAGAAATGCGTGTTGCCATACATTTACGAACTGCCTGTGTGACAGTGCTAAAGCCTGATCCCTTTGGGCTGGAGGTACAGCTCAGTGGGCTAAGTGCTTGCCGCTAAGCACTAAGGCCCTGAGTTCAATCCCCGGTCCTGGAAAAAAAATAGCCTGATCCCTTGACTGCCTGCCTCAGAAGCAGCCAGCAGGAAGTTGAATGGGATTTGGAAATCTGCATTTAACAAATGCCCCAGGTAATTCATAGGCCTATAAAGTTTGACAACTAATGGTCTATAGTAAGTGTAGGACAATTAGGATTTGACAAGAAAATTGACACTAGAAATGTAGCATTTTTATAGTATCCTGAGAAAAGCTGTAATTAGTAACTATTCAAGGTAGGATGCCAAGTGTGAAATACATACACAGTGAGATTTGGATTATGAAAACTCTTCTAAAGAGGAGCTGCCACTCAAAGTCATGTATTTGTGTTTGTGTGAAGGGTTAGCAAGAGTGATGAAGACGTGTTTTTCTCATAAAGGACACCGAGAGACATTCATTTGAAATTACTTACAGAAACGGGAGATAGCAGAGAGTTTTAAGAATTTCATTGTTCTGTGAACTGAAGACAGACTAAAGATAGAACCCAAAATTTCAACTATAGCAGATTCCCAGAGCAGCTGTAAATCTGGGTGTTCGCACTGTATTCTAGAAGCTCTTTTTTTGGTTTTGATCTCTAATTACATATTTAAAAGGCCAGTTTTGCGATGGGTTTTAATTTGTATTTACCTGATCTGGGTTCCTTCTCTGGGTTTTTCTGGAGCTTCAGTGTTTTGGCACTATAACTTACAAGGGTATAAGTCATTAAGTACTTAAGAAATACGATATAAATTGGTTTTAGGTTGTAACTGTTTCTCTTAAAAGATTTAAAACAATGCAAAAGAAAGTAGTCTTAATATACTGCTGCCTTCTCTATGAAAGAGCACTGAATTCAATCAAGAGATTTTAACTGAGCAGAAAGGAACATTTGTGACAGAGGATGTGCGTGAAGGCGTCCAAAAGTCTGATTTGTGAAGCCTACCTAAGGAAAATAAACTTTCCCATCTCATTATCTAAAAGTGCTCAGAAAGCTTAGAAATAACTTTCTGAAAGTTTTGTTCTATTTCAGTAAGTGTATGGTTTAGAAATAGTATTTTTCAGAAAGCACTGTTAACATTTGTTTTCTGCAGTAGTTAATTATGACTGACTGCCCTGTGCAATCCAGAGGGAATAAAACTAGCTCAGTTGTTTTGAATCTTAGATATTTTATGCTATTACAATCCACAAGATACTGTTTAGAGTCTCCTTACTTCCCTCAAATCACACACCTTTTCAACAATTCCTTTTTCCCCATCTGTAAAATACACTGTTTGTTGAAAGGGATTACACTGTGCTCTTCAGCTGCTGATGTTTAGTGGACTCACTGTTTCAAATAAGCTATGCCCTGGTACATCAGAACTAATTACAAGAAAAGTGTCTTTATTACTGGGTTTTTTTTTTTTTATTAAGTGTTGTAACTTTATATTTTTCTCAAATTTTATCTGTAGAAAGCACCCTAAGCAGATTACTTTCATCTTTACCATTCTACACTTTATGAAGTAGACTCATTCAGCAAATACTTCTTAGGGAATAAAATTATTTTTCCCTTTTGAATAGACCTGGCAATTGAGTTTGATAGGTAGTACTTTAAGTAACAACTGACTTAATTCACTAGCCTCCCTTTAATTAATGTTCAGCCAAGGGCATTAATTTCATTGTCTTAATAACTCATTTAGCAACCATATGCTGGTAAGTACTTTGTGGTACCAAGTTACATTGGTAGAACCTGGTAATTGTAGAGGAGCCAAGCTTGTTAGGCCTTATAAATTTTTCTCTTTTCGAAGTCCTTTTCCTGTCCTGTGCATCACCTTTGTCTCCTGTAGTCATTTGGTTTTGATTTATTTTTTTCCCTTAAGAAATTGTTCTTGATGATAATTTGTGAACATTCTGGTACTTGTCTTCCTTGTTGCTGTATATAAATTTTATTTTTCTTAAATTGTGTTTGATTTGCACCCTTAATTATTAGATTTTACTGTCATCTATGTTCTGTTACAAGCTCTGAAGCTTCTCTCACACGTTTTGACTGGGAGGAGCCATGAAGCAGTTGCATCTTTTTCTTTTTCTTTTTTTTTTTGTACCGGGAATTGAACACGGGACCTTGCACTTGCCAGGCAGGCGCTGTGCTGCTGAGTTACATCCCTGGCTCTGCATTTTATAGTTGAAAGATTAAATGGAAATTGCAAGACCAAAAGCTATCACTAAAATGAATTATTTTCTAGATAATGATTCTAAATACTGTCAGTTCCAGCTTTCTAGTCTTAGAGCAGAAGTTCATCATGCATACCATGAATCTGCAGATGATATCAGACGGCTTTAAGTGCTGGCTTTGTGAAAGATCATCTCCTGTCTCTTTCACCCCATGTCCCTCTGCTGTTTACATTTCTAACCTTTGCAAAGAGATACCGTCTTTCTGGATTTAGGCCCATTCCACACCAAGTTTTCTGAGATGGCTTTTATTACTTCAAATACTATACAAATTGAGCATCCCTGACCCGAAAATCTGAAATCTAAAATGCTCCAAAATCTGAAACTTTGTCAGTATGATGCAAGTACAAAATTCTGTGCTTCACCTCACCAAAAATGCAGGGACACTAAAAATATTGCATAAAATTATCTACAGATTATATATATATATATATATATATATATATATTGCATATAAAAATATAAATGAATTTAGTGTTGATCTCATCCCCAAGCTATCTCATGTATATGCAAATATCCACAATGCAATCTCTGAAATATATCTAGTTCCAAACATTTCAGATAAAGAATACTCAACCCTCCCCAGTACAAAAAAACTTCAAAATCATTATCAACATAGGCAAAAAATGTTCTAGAATATCTATAAAATTAGGGTTCTGAAGTACAATACCACATAATTCATTTATTTGCTTTTTTTCAACTTAATAATGTGTTGGACTCTGTATTGATGAATGAAATAGCAAAAGTAAAATGAAAGTGCAGTTTCTCCTCACTCAAATAAAAGGTAGCTGGATCAGGTAACCATTCCTTCCTATACAGCTCACTTCCAGTGCCATTTAAACAGACCAGCAGTGAACTGGACGGAGCCGGGTTCACCTGGCAGTCCATTGTGTGCCCAGAGCCGCGAAGAACAGCAGTGATGAGAGCTCAGAGTTTGCTGTGTCTCCTTACTTTGTTATAATTTTTATGAGTGGATAACTAGCTACAAAAGAGCTAGCAGGTTTATAGCTTTGTTCTGTAAAATGATACATGGAATAGCTAAATTTTAATACATGCAGTTAGCAGTTAACAATAAACAGCAAGCAATTGTCATAAACGTAATTAAGCTGTTGTTACAGTTCTTAATCAGTTGTTCTCATTTCATAAACTGAATAACCAGTTTTTGCTAACAAATTTCCTTCTCCACACTTCTATGCATTCCTTCCAGTACAGTTATAAAGAGCAAAGCTCCTTCAAAAGAGTTCCCAAAGGAGCCAGGCTTGGGGGTGCCTATAGTCCCAGTACTGAGGAGGTTGAGACAGGAAGATCAACCCCACGTTTGAGGCCAGCCTGGACTTGTGTCAACCCCAAGGGGTTGAATTTAATGTTATTTTCTTTCTTTTAGGATTAGCCAGGGTAGTGAGATGTGTGTGTGTGTGTATTGCCAGTGACATAAATTTGCTTACTTTTTGGACAATTTGGTAGTCACGTAAACTTCTTTTAAAGGGCTCATGTCCCTTTTTCCTTTTGAGGGAATCTTTTCTGAGGAGGAAATATGTAGCAAAAGAGTATTCATACAGATGTGAGATTCTCTGAAACAGCAAACATTGGAAACCTCTAAAAATCAAATAGGGTCTGCGTAATTCCCGCTCTGTGATCAGTTTCAGTGTTACACACTGCTCTAGTGGCAATGTGGCTCAGTGTACCAAGTGGGAAGTGAGGAAAGGGCCCTGTCACAGTCCGTCTGAGCAGGGGATGAGGACTAAACTCAGGTTATGGCAGGAAGTTGCAGGTGACGGCAGAGTCAAGTTTGGAGATAGAACAGTAGGGCCTGGCAGATGGCTGAATGCCAGGCACCAGCAGCAGAGGTGAGTTGGTATGACCGACTCCAGGTAGAATGAAATGAGGTCAGGTTCTTTTGGTTTGTTTTTTTTTAGGTCACAAGTTTTCAAACAAGAAATTTTATGGGAAGGAGGGACAAAAAGGTAGATTTGAGCACAATGATTTTAAGGTAACTACAAAGAAAATGTAGCTAGACTGTGTTTATTTAAAACGTAGGTGCAGAGCTTTTCTAGGGTAGACAGTAATGAGAGCCGCCAAAACAGCCAGTGGCTGCCTCGGGGCCTTGTTGCTGTTTGAGCACATTCTGAGTACGCGTGATGCCTTTGTATAAATGTGTACAGATGGGCAGAGAACCAGGCGTAGCTTCTCCCCAGGTCTGACAGAACCAGCTCCAGACATACAGAGCATTCTGGCCAGAAATGGGCACAGTGTTACCAGCAACTCCTAGGATACTCTGGGGCATATTACTCTGGGCTTAACCTCTATAAGCAATTTAAATAGAGTATAAATTTAGGTTTTTTTGACTTTTAAATTGTACTCATGAATAGAGTATATAAAAACCAGGGGCTTTATATAATCTATAAATCTTAACGTGAGCACAATACTTTTAAAAATCCTAATGCCAAATGTGACAGTTAAGGCACCAGAATGTTTTTTGCATGATATATAGCACTTTCCAAGACCCTTAGCAGAAAACAGTGATGTCTTCGCTGCCTCTGTCAGGAGTAGGAGCTCACTCTCTGCTTTAACTTTACCCTTGACCACATTCTGACTTTCTAAGAGGACCATTTAAGGTATCTTTGAATGAAATTAAATTCTTCCTACTTAGTGGCTGGGGTTTCCCATATGTTAATTCAGATTGAAACAATAAAGTATGTGTAGGCTCTTCGTAAATGTTATCTTCTATCTCTAAGTCCCTTGGCTGTTTGACATTATGAAATCCCATTATGATTTAATGAACCTTTTGAGGGAGTGATACACAATTAAAAACAAGGAGCTCCATGGGTTTCGCTGTTTTATCTCATACCGTTTCTCCCGTCTCCCCCAGTCCTTAGTTTCACCTTTCCTTTGTGGGTGCCTTGTAGGGATGGTGGACGTGATGTGCACACCCCTTGCCCCATTGGTGTTTTTCTTAGCCATCTTTGTGAGCTCAGATTAAGCTGAAACCTGAAATGTGTTTAATCATGATCTTGCCTGTTAGCGAAATCAGGATGTTAAAGTGAGCATCTTAAAAGCAACAGCTTTTCATTTCTTCCTCTCTCACTGTGGATAGTTGCAGATAAGAAATGGTTCTGTGTTCTAAAGAGGGAAGAGTGAAAATCAGCCTCCGTATACTTTTGACTATCGGTAAACCAATAAAATAATTCCTAGTCACATGTTATTTGTGAGCCCAAAGTACTTTATAATAGACAGTCCTAAGTGCCACAGGTGGTCTGCGTGGGAGCGTGACATACAGAAGGATACGTCCTAATGCTGCAAAACTGGAGTGTGAAATGGACTGTGCAGCAGAATTACTATGTAGATTGTAGCAGTTTCACCAAGAACCACGCTCATGCTCATTTCCTTAGTGTGATAGTTCCCAACATTCTGTATGACACAATTTGAATTGTTTCAAAATATTATAACATGAGAATACCACCCTTGGGTTTTTCAGTTTATTAAAATTTATTTTTGAATTTGAACTAGATTTTCAAAGAAAACGAGCAACATACAAAGACTCTTATTACGTGAATTCTGGTTTTAATTATTTCAAGTTAAAGTAAACGGTGGTGGGGACCTAGAAACTGGATTTTCATTTGCAAGTTTTTCTTCTATTAAACTTTTCAGTTGGAGCATGTTTTGTTTGTTTTATTTTTTATTGGGACTCAAACTCATGACCTTGTGCTTGCCCGGCAGATGCTGTCCCACTGAGCTATATCCCCGACCTAAAGTTCTCGTTTAAATGAATTACTACTGGGTGGCAAAGAATTAGTTTTCTTTTAAACTACTCAACTCATACATTCAAATGTGATTAAAATGTTAGAATATTTTTAAATTTTTGTGTTATAGTTTGCCTTTTGTTTTCTAACTAATATGAAAAAGTTGCAAAATACTGAAGGCAACTATTTGTGCACAGAGATTTAAATATATGACAAAAATTGTCACTTTAGTTTTGCCTCATTTATCTTGAGTGACATCCAAAGGCTTCCTCAACTTTTTTAAGTTTGCTGTTTTTTGTTGAGGTATCTCTTACTGGAATTTTAAAGCATGTAATCCAGTAGATGCTAGAAACTTGAAACTGAAGATTAAGAAGAAAGAAAAAAATTTAAAGGCTAACATGTTTAGATTTTTATATTCTTTAAGAACATACTTGGTCACCAGACAAGGATTTCAAATGATAGAGTGCTTTTGAGAGGTTATAGAGATTTTTAAACTTCTATGATTTAGCATGTTTCCATAGGAAAATAAATTCTCACACCTTTTCTTTTGCTTTTAGGATTTTCTCATTCAGCATTTACCTTTGGTATAGAAAGCCATATAAGCCAGTCTAATATAAATGGTGCCCTTGTCCCACCTGCCGCATTGATCTCCATCATCCAGAAGGGTCTACAGTATGTAGAGGCAGAAGTTAGTATAAATGAGGTAAGGCTGCCATGTTTTAAATACTAATCCGTGCTCCTATGTGTGTTGTTAAATTAGTTGTTGTTTATTTGCTTATTCAGTATCTGCCTTTAGTTTCACTCAGTTAAAAAAAAAAAAGAGTATCAGTCAGGTTACACAGGCAAGGCATGTTGGCTTATCATTCCAGACACCATTATCTGTAAGCCCTAGAAGGTAATTTTCATGAACACAACAGCATTGTGAGGCCAAGGTGATACTGAAATATTGGAAAGTCAGCCTTATTTGAATACACTCTAACTTGGAAGCCAGTTTATAATTGAATGAATCCAATTCTTAATACGATTGCCTACCTAATGTCCACATGTAAATAGTTTATTTCAGGGGTCAGTACACTGTGGTGCATGAGGCATATCCTACCTGCTCCCTAATTTTGTAAACAAGATTTGGTTGGAAGACAGCCACACTCATTTACTTACATATTGTCTCTGGCCACTTATGACAAAAGTGAGTAGTTGTGACACAGACCTTATGGCCTGGATGAATTAATATTATATGGCTTTTTGCACAAGTAGTTTGCAAATTTCTGGTCCAACTTAAATTTTTCCTGTATGGCCATGATTCAGGACATGTGGAACTTTCTCTTTTATTTTCATTTGAAAGATTAACATCTTTGCCTTTGGCAAGAATTTTAACTGAAACACCTGTGGTGTCTGTGTCTGTATCACTATAATTATATTGTGTACTAAAATAGATTTTATTTTTTGATTTCATTTCTGTAACTGAAAAGCCCCCCAATACTAAATTATGCTAATATGTCTTCATGTTCTTATCACACTTTGTCTTTCAAAGTATGTTTTTGTAGGTTCTGCCACTGGTGGTCTCATTAGAGTGGAAATTTGTGGTCTACATTTAACATAATAGTCTCGCCATAGTTTTAATGCATCTTCATAAGGTATCTCTTACAAGTTAAAATATTTTCTCCTGTTTCTTAAATACTCTTAATTGTTAATTGAGAAGGATGTGTTGTCATTTTGCAACTCCGCATACTTCATCAGAGAACACTGAAGATTATCAGCAGTACAAGTTCACCAGTTTAAGTGAACCCCCATTTACATGTACATGTTCTTGGGTTATTTGAATTGTTCCTATTTCTGACCTTTCTGTGCCTTTGGCACCCCTTGTGATCACGGGAGAATTTTTTTTTTTAATTAATGATGAATTTTATAATGTCAATAAGTGGAGCTTTGGAAAATTTAGCAGTTTCACAACATTAAAGAGCAATAGCCTGTGTTATGCTACTTCTCATTAATGTAGGGAAGACTCCTGCAGACAGCTTGAGAAGTACTAGTTCTCAAACCTCCCTTCAGAGAGTTTGATTATCTAAGTTTGGACTCCCCACACCCCAGAGATGCTACAGATGAAGCCCAGGGGGTGCATGCTAGGCAGGTGGTGTACCTGAGGTGGTGTACCGCTGAGCCGCACCACAGTCCCTCAATCTGCATTTCTTAGTAACTCACCAGATGGTGGCCTTGCTGGTGGTCTTGGGTTCATGCTTTGAATGGCACTGAGTTAGTTAAGAGATCCCAGCTCCCACTGACTAGCTGTGTGACAGGCTTTTAAACCTTATTAAATGTCATTTCAACATTAGTAAAATGAGATGATCATAGTGGCATAATAATTGTATTTCTGCTTTAATGTTTTAATCACACCTTGAGAAAGTTTTGAGTCCAGCAAAACTCTTGTAAAAGTTTTAGTATTTAAAAGAAGTACAGCAACTCCTTGACATCCTTTGAGAATTGTTCCCATCACCCCCACAGAAGCCATTATCTGCTAATACTTGAAGTGATGTTGTGTTTGTGTGTGTTCCACACATCCTTCCATGCACTTGACATTATTTCTGACATGCTCATACTACCTAGGGTGTGGCAGAAGTGCTGGCAAGTAATTGTTATTCTGTATTATTTGTAAAATAATGACAAGAAAAGAGTCATTACATCTGTACAGTACAGATGGATTTTTTTTCCTCTAAATATTTTTGATCTATAGTTACTTGAATCTGTAGGTTCAAACCCATGGATACAGAAAGCTGACTGTAATTATAATTCAGGGACAAGCCTCTTAACTACTGTACGGCCTCTTGGGTTGTAGAGTTTACCTCACAGAATTTCAAAATTAGTAAACTTTTTAATCATATGAGTCTATTGCATTATCCTGTTTTGTTTTCAGCAGTGACCTCACATTTCAGCTGTATCTGCAACATTTAACCGCATGAACTAAGTGAAAGGGAAAGTTTAAATAGCCTTTACAGTTCAATAGCCTGTCGAAATTTCCTTTTCTCCTTTCTTTTATGTGTTCAGAAAATTACCTAAAAATGTCTTTTTTATAATGAAGAGTTTCATTCTGGTGTTGACTGAATACAAGTACCACTAAATACTGTCTTTGATTTTTCTTCTCCTGATTTTCCAAATGCAGGATGGTACCTTGTTTGATGGTCGACCCATAGAATCTTTGTCCCTGATAGATGCCGTGATGCCTGATGTAGTACAAACAAGACAACAAGCTTATAGAGATAAGCTCGCACAGCAACAGGCTGCAGCTGCTGCAGCTGCCGCAGCTGCAACCAACCAACAAGGATCTGCAAAAAATGGAGAAAATACAGCAAATGGGGAGGAGAATGGAGCACATACTATAGCAAGTGAGCCAAGCATTTCTTCAGGAGAATTACTTTGCTTCGCTGGAACATCCTGTCTTCTAAGCTGGAATAACTTCATTTGCTTCATTTGTACTAACTTGTTTGCTTACTTGTATCATACAGTTCCAGATTTTTACTCCTAAACTGCAAAAAGCTAGATTGAATTTATTAACTTTATTTTTAAAATATTCAGAAAACCTTTTTCTATTGTGAAATGAATTTTTGTATCTGTGCTTTATTTCTAAATAAAATTCATAATACTTATTATTAGCAAGTACAGTAAAGCTCTGATGTTGAGATATAAAGAGGACTGTGATATAATATGAATGATACCAGCAACCCCTACTGGCAGAAAGTCATTGCTGCATATCAGATTTCATTCAGACCATTTTATCATTTTATCCATGTTTAGGTCTAAACTTTTCAAGCCCTTCTCTTCCCTACCCTCACCCTTTCACCTCTTTGATGTATCCTTTTAAACAATGCAATCTTACTTTGTTTAGAATTTATTTTCCATGTGGTAAATACTGTGTAATCAAGTTCATGTTATTCTGATAGTGTTTTTTTTAAGTTGCACTATGTATTGTAAAGGAAAATAGTTGCTAAGACCCCTGCCCCTTGTTGTAGTATTATCTAACTGGAGTTTTCCACTTGTTTTTCATGATGTAGATAATCATACTGATATGATGGAAGTAGATGGGGATGTTGAAATCCCTCCTAATAAAGCAGTTGTGTTACGGGGCCACGAATCTGAAGTTTTCATCTGTGCCTGGAACCCTGTTAGTGATCTCTTGGCATCTGGGTATGTTTCTCAAAGTGATTCAAATGTGGCTTTTGTTTGAATTTTTTTTTTTAAACTATTTTCTATTTTTGATAGTGGCTGGGAATCGAACTCAGGACCTCGTGCTTGCCAGCCAGGCACTGCACTGCTGAGCTGTATCCCTGGCCCTGGCTCAGTGTGGTCTTTTGAAATAGTTTACTGAACTGTTATTCATTCTGTAAATATATTATTTCTCTTTCTCGGGAGTTCACTTGTGGTCATGTTGCCTCAGTAGATCTTTATTCCTTCATGAAGTAATTTTAGAACTTTTAATTAAACATACTACGTATAGAAGGCTTGACAGTCCCAAAATGTAAAGTGGGAGGAAATATTGGAAATCCCTAGTAGTCTATTTTCTCTTTACCTTTTTAATTATAAGATATCAATGTGTTGCTTTGATTCTGAGGTACTTGAATGTCATGAGGATTTAAAATGCATTGCATCCTTTTAGTTCGGGAGATTCAACAGCAAGAATATGGAATCTTAGTGAAAACAGCACGAGTGGTTCCACACAATTAGTACTCAGACATTGTATACGAGAAGGAGGACAAGATGTTCCAAGCAACAAGGATGTAACATCCCTAGATTGGAATGTGAGTATCACTGTACTGTCCACTAACGTACCTGACCCTGGGAGCTTCAGCTGATGATAGGACTTCCATGGTGGGACTTGTCTATTCATATATTTCTTAGATTTCACTAATAACAAACCAAGAGTCCCCATCTCCAAATGGGATGTTAAAAACCAAGGCCGAGCCGGGAGAAGTCACACCTAATGGTTCAGTTTCTCGCCTTTGGGTTCTCCAGCAGTATAACCGTGGTGTAATTGTTACCAGACGTTCTGTGTTTCATTTGCCTTACATGCAAAATGGACAGTAGGGAAGTGGTACCTATGTAAAGGAGGTTAGTAGGTGAAAAATGCTCACATAATAATATGTAACAGTCCTTTATTGAGGGTAAATGAAATATATGTAGCAAAATTTTCTAATTTTGCTGATTGTGCCGTGAATCGCCAAAACTTCATTGCCAACTGCCCTTTAGAGATTAATAATTAGCTTGCATCAAAGGTTTATTGTAGCAGTGAGAACCTTAGAATTCTGACTTACCAAAAAGTTTGATGGTATTGGTGTTAACTTCAAATACACATATGTACAACCCCTCCCCCACACCTCCGCCAAAAAACCTCTTGGACTGTTTTCATCGGAGCAAAGAATACTAAGGGTCACATGTCTTCTCAGCAAATGAACATGCCTCCCTCCTCTAGCTTCTGTCAGCAATTTTTTATTCCAGAGGATATTCCAAATACTACTCTGAGGAATGAAATCTGTCTTTTAAAATGATTATTCTAGATCAGGTTCTCAGTTCATTTGGGATTCTTCCAGAATTCATGGCTGGATCTTTGGAATGTTCACTTCCAGAATTTCCAGTAACACATTTACCCTTCCTGTCCTATAAACTACATAGTGACAATTACAAAAATTCAGAGGTTTGAGCACCTAACAGTTATTTTGGTTGTAGGATTAGGACTAAGCATTAGCTGCTTATTATGGGTGCTTGTTTCTTAGGTCAAAGGGCTTTAAGAGCTCTTTTTATGTTACTTGACTCAGTGATTATTTAATGAAATTTATAGTTTACATTACAAAGGATAGTTAATTAAAGAACATTGGTTTGTTGAGCTTGGTGATTCGGAACTGCAAATTATAGTTTTGAACAGCGGGGTTTTCATAAATGCATTATTCATTGTGAACTTGAATTTTTCACTAAAAGGGGAAAGCATTACCTTTAATTGATAGTTCTTTTCTGTGACTTAGGTAAAGCCCCATGAGATGTCACCTCCTCAAAGTATTCTTTTCTTGGTTGAGTGGCTCATGAATGAAAACATTTGGTGACTTATAGTTTAAAAGAAACTTGACATTGGGTAGAGTCTGAAAATAAGAACTTAATTTTGGTTTCAACAGACTCCATCTTCCTTGGATAGAATCCTGAATGATTTTCTAGATCCCAAGCAGGGCTTCATCTGTAGTCATTTGCCTGTATAGCTGAATGGCTTAAGAGGTCTGAAATAGGTCATCTTAACTTTGGATGCCCTTATCAGAAGCATCTAGAAGGTGCCAAGTGAAGCAGGATTTACACATACCAACAACAGTCTGTGTAAATCAAGATGTCGTTCTGTTACATACTTAAAGCAAGGCACAGGAAGGAAATAGAAGTTTAGACACATCTTTGTGGAGCTTTCCTCCTGGTAAAACTAAGTCCTTTGCAGTGACACGAAGTTTATTAACTGTAAAGTCTGCCTGGCCTCTTTGTGGCTCTTCTCCTTTTGTTGCTGCCTTTATTGGTAAATGAGTCACAGTTGGGAAGTCCTGAGTGTTTAAGAATCTGTTTATCTGAAACAGTGTCGCTTGGAATATACACACTTTTTTAGATAGTAAAGGATTTAGAAGGGCCAGATAACAAGATCCAGTTATACCTAGATGTTTTACATCATTTTAAAATTACGATTTTAATGCCTTTCCCAGTCTGCTACCTGTGTCACCCTTTGTCAGGTGTATCTCTGAGAATGCAAAGACTTTGACCTACAGCACAATTCACTGTTGATTGCGCCCCAGAGCAGTTACTGTCCTCCTCAGGTTTGGCTAATGGACATCCAGAAAACACTTGTCAGGATTGTGTGCGTTATGTAGTCTTTTCTTGGCATTTACAAATAGAAGGGGTCAGTTTTGAAGTAGAGAAAATGTAGGCTCTACTATGCTTTGGGATGTAACGGTGAAATGTTTAAATAACAATTAAATGGCCTTTCTGTGTATTATAATGAAAGAAATGTGTCTTCTCCACAGAGTGAAGGTACACTTCTAGCAACTGGTTCATATGATGGGTTTGCCAGAATATGGACTAAAGATGGTAAATAAAGCATTTTCCTTTTTACTTTGTGGTTGATCTGAGTTTTAAAGTTTGAAGTAAGTTCAAGGTCTTTCTTTTTGAATTTTAGGTAATCTTGCTAGCACCTTAGGGCAGCATAAAGGCCCTATATTTGCATTAAAATGGAATAAGAAAGGAAATTTCATCCTAAGTGCTGGAGTAGATAAGGTAAATGGACATTAAGCCAGTTCTGTAAAGGTTAATTATGGAGTTTAATTGAAAGTAAATTTTTTTTCTTTCCTGCTAATTATATAAACAGAACATTAACATTTGGGAATTCCACATACAAATTTATGATAATAATAGAATGCTTTCTAGATTTTCTTGTCTGCTTATTGCTGAATGTGCTCACTTGATCTTTTATCTTTGTGAACTATAATGAAATGTCACATATCCTGCGTTTTTTGATTTCCTACCTCTCTTATGAGTGAATCTGGCTCTGGACTGGTTCCATGGGAAATCTTTGAGCCTCTGGGTTAGCAGAGCTCATGGGACTTAATTGAAACTAGAATTCAGAGCCATACTAGCTTTCATCACCTAAGTGGGCTGGTGAATGTGGTGAAAGTAGGGTTTCATCCCTTCTGCCACACTGCATCCTCCAAATAATTAAGGGTGTATGATACTTTTTATAGGGAAAGATACGCTCACAATTGCGTGTGCTGTGAGGGAAACGGAAAGAAAACTGGTTCAAGTTTTCTATATTCATTAAGTACGAAAAGTAAGAAAAATGAAGCTCAAGAAGGGGAGGAAAAAAACCCTGTTCATAATCACTGTTTTGAACAATGATTTAGGTTCCTATTTTAAATATTGTCAAACTGCTTGTTTTTCGTAAATATGAGCTTTACTCAGTATTAAGAACTAGCTGATTTCACAGTTAGCCAAATATTTGCCACCTTACAACAAAACAGCTGTAGAATCTCATTTTAAATACACAGCTTCAGTAAAGTTTATAAGCACTGTAATATAACACTTTGTTGACAACTAATAATTGTTATTTCAAGTAAAGTAACTGAAAAATCAGTAGGGGAAAATTAAACTATGTTATAATTTCCTCCCAAAATGCAATATAGCCTTGTTTGTACAGTTTGGGATAAAATAAATGTTTAAAAGTATTATCTGCCCTGACATTACATACTGCTTCAATGCATTTAGGTGTCCAATTTATCATGAACTTTTTACTTCACAGCAAATTACTTTTCTTTTCCTTTTAATCTCAGACTACAATTATTTGGGATGCACATACTGGTGAAGCCAAGCAACAGTTTCCTTTTCATTCAGGTAAATCTTTACAGTTTACACACATACTGGAGCTTTTGTTTGTTTTTCTAATCAAACTTTTAGAAGCATACATAATTCACGTAATATCTTGAAATATCAGGTCACAGTCTTGTTAGTGTTCCTTTCAGGGTTTGATATTCCATGACATTCACACTGTTATTTGTCAGAGGATCATCACATGTTTACTTTGAAGTGTACAATACAGGAAGCATTTGTAGTCTGGCATAGTTAAAGATGGTATTGCTTAATGGAAAGAACACAGATGTTTGTTTAAATTAGATCTGGAATTGACAAGTCCATTTTACTTAAGCTTAAAGACTGAGCAAGTCACTTAACCTTTCTGAGCCTCATTTTCTTTTATCTATAATCGAGCGATAAACCTATCTGTTGGGGGGGCAGTAAAAGTAAACGGTTCATGTGAAAAAATGGTATAAATCCTATAAATTTAGACATTGTCGTTTCCTCATTTTAGATGAGGAACCATTCCTCCTATATACATGAAAGTAGAAAACAGGCTTTCCCAATGTCCCCGGAATTTTGTGTATCACATGGATTTCTTTTTTAAGAAATAACCAGTACCCCTTCCTACGTGGTGCACAGCCATGCACCAGTGAGTCCAACTTGCAAAGAGACTGCCAAGTTAGTACTCTCACTCCTTTCAGCCTAATCTTTGTGCATATTCTGAGTCTCCTGATGACAGTAAATGAACGCTAGTACTGCAGCAAGATGCCTACAAATATGAGGTCAGCAGCCCTCCTCCACCACCACCACCGTGGGCCATTCCAGTAGGTAACCCAGGGCCTTAGTGCTGAGCTACATCCCTAAGCTTTTATTTTAAAGAGAATATCTCACTAAGTTGCCCGTGTTCCTCCTGCCTCAACTTTCCAGTGTCCTGAGGTGACAGGTTGTGCACTTGTAAAAATGAAAGAGAACAGTAGTTTTAGTCCTACCAGATTACACTGCTCCTTTAAGGATAATGTTGCGGTCAGAAAGAGTTTTGATTCGAAAGCTAAGTAACCCTGGTTTTTCGCAAATCCTTAATATTGTTTACAAAGAGGCCATGGCACAACATCGCCTTTAGATAATATAAGCTTGCAGCATCGGAAATTTTGGTTTTTCAGCCTTTTCCATTTAGTGCGACTAAACAAGCTGAAAATGACTATACTGTAACCAAACTTAGGTTTGTAAACAATATTACTTAACAGGTTTTGCTTTACCTGTTTCGTTTACTTTTTACCTTCCCTTCTAGTCAACTACCAGATAGAATTTTCTTAGCTCTGCTCTCCTATAGGTTTCTCTTACATCCTAGTAGTGATACAAAGTTGCAAGAAGGACTGTATATGTGTGCTCACCTTACTGGCTATTCTGTAATGAATATCAACTGCCTAGAGATGCAATCACACTGTGCATACTTCTGGGGGGACTCTGAGACTGCTTTCACTTTGCATGATCTTGAAGTGTTGCATGTTGTAACAAATAGGAGTGCCACGTTTATTGCTGGTAACATTCTTTCTTGTGGCTATACCACAGCTTATTTAGCTACACTGCTATTGAAATAAATTTGTGTTGCTTCCAGTTTGGGACAATTGCAGAAAAAAAATGTTATAAAACATTCATGTCCAAAGTCCTTACTCAAGTATTGTCATGTCTTCTGTGCAAATTAACTGCTAGTAGAATAGCTGGATCATTGGGTAGACATGTAAGTTATTAAGAAACTACCAAACTGTTTTCAGCATGGTTTACTTTCCTGCCAGCAGAGGACATTCCAGTCCTTCTGTATTCTTCCCAGCATTTGGTATATGGCCATTCTTCTACAGCATAGGCCTCTGTGATGCCTGTTTTAATTTGCACTTCCTGCTGACCTATGATAATGAATGTCTTTTCTTATGCTTCTTTGCCATGTGTATATCTTCTTTGTTAAAGTATCTGCTTGAGACCCATTATTTAATTGGATTATTTTGCTACTGGTAAATGTTTATGAGTCATATTTCCTGAATTATAGTTTCTTTATCAGATATATACTTTGCAAATACTTTCTTCTAGTCTGTGGCTGATCTTAAGTTTCTTTTACTAGTGTCCATCAAAGACCTGAAATTCTTAATTTTGAATTCCATAATTTATCAGTTTGCTGTTGTATGTGTCATGCTTTGAACATGCATCTAATTTGTTCTTTTTCTATTTTCTTGAAGTGGACACTGTGTTCATTGTTTACTGAGTCCTTCCTAATGTGATATTTAGTGCTATAAATTTATATTTAATTCCTATTTAATTGCTATCTCAGTTTTTTTTGTTTTCATTTGATTAAATTAATGTCAAGACTTAAATTTTAAAATTTTTTCTTTGGCTCCATGGTTTGTTTACATGGTTTTTGAGTATCAGGGGGAGTTTTCCAAAGGTCGTTTTGATACTGGCTTCTAATTTAATTCCCTTATTTCTATAACTGTCATTTAGACCAGTGTTCAATAATGTTCAAATCTTTTATAGCCTTACTGATATTTTTGTTCATTCTGTCAAGTATTATAAGACAGATATTAAAATCCTCAGGACTGGAAACACAGTTAATTTGTTTCCTTTAAAACTTTTGTCAGGTCAGGTTTTTGCCTCATGTACGACTTTTGAAACAGTGCTGTTGTGAGATTCCTGACCACTTACATTTATTTTCCTTAGTACAATTTTTCTTGTTGCTTTAAATTCTATAAGTTTGAGTATATTGGCTCATAGTTTTCTCATTTTGCACTGATTCTTATTATATTAATAGTTTTTTCTCTTCTGTTAATAATCCCGGCTTTGAAATAGACTTTGTCAGATATTAATATAGCTGTTACAGCCTTATTTTGATTAAAATTTATATATTTCTATCATTTTACTTTCAGCCTATTGATACCTTTATATATAAAATCTGTTTTATATAGGCAGCATAGAATTTGGTCTTGCTTGTTCATTCAGTCTCACAGTCACTGTTACAATATTTGCACTATTTATATTTACTAGGATTAGTGATAAGGGTACTTTTAATTTTCTGTATCTGTTTATTTCTTTTCTCCCTCTTTTTCCATTTAAACTAATTAAATTTTATGCTTTCTCCTTTTTACTTCTTTGGACTGTTAACCTCAACTCTGTTTTGTGTTAGTAGTTTCACTAGCATTTATGGAGTATATACTCAAATTTAATTACTGTCTACCTTGATGTGATATTTAAAACGGATTACATAATGAAATAATCTTACTACTTAAGGCTACCATTTCCAACTTTATCCTTTGTGTAGGTAAATATTTCTATTTGAGTGTTCATGTTTTTCTGTCTCCAATGTCACATTTCTTACAGTGCAAGAGTGTTGAGTCCTTTTAGCTTTTATAGATCTGAAAAAATCTTCACCTTGTTTGAAAGACAGTTTTGCTGGTTGTAGAATGTTGGTTAACAGGTTTTTCTTTCTTCAGGACATGAAATACATTGCTCTGCATTACTCTCTGGTTGAAATCTATTGCTGTTTCTTTGTTACTGTGAACAAAATTTCTTTTCCCTCTCTGCTTTTAAGATTTTCTTATAACTGATTTGGAACAATTGAGTATGTTGTTCCTTAGTACAATTTTTCTTGTTGCTTTAAATTCCACAAGTTTGAGTATATTGGCTCATAGTTTTCTTCAAATTTGAAAAAACTTTGACTACTTTAAAATATTTTTCCATCCCTCCTCCAATACCTTCTTTCTAAATCTACAGTTTACTTCCCACACACAAATATTAAGCTGTTTCAAGTTGTCCTACAACCTACTGAAAGTCCATCTGTTCCCTGCCCTCCACTTCAGTCTTTCTTTTTTGGCTTTTTTATTTTGGATAGTTTTTGGACTGTCTTCAGGTTCACAGGTTTTCTTTACAGTAAGTGTAATTAGATGTTATATTATTTTTCATGTTACTTGCTACATTTTTGTCTCTGAAAGCTTTATTTAACAAATTTCATGGCTTTCTTAACTTTTTAAACACACACATAGTTGCAAGTCCTATAATGTTACTAACTCAAACATTTATGTCCATTATAGATAACTTTCAGTGATTAGATTTTTCATTTTTGTCACATTTTTACATGTCATTGCATGCCAAGTGTGTTTATTTTTTTTATAGCAGTGGTGATCCACCTCTGGGGTACTCTACTACTGATATGCCTGGTCCTTTTTTTTTTTTTACTTTTGAGAATTTCTTGCAAGTTGTCTAGGCTATCCTTGAACTTGGAATCCTAACCTTCAACTCCCAAGTTGCTGAGAATATGGCCAAGTACTATTGCCCCAGCACCTGGTTACTTTCGGGTGGATGTAAGACGCTGTGAATCTTTACTTTGTCAGTTGTCGGATGTTGTCTCGGTTACTTTTCTCTCGTTGCTGAAACAAAATACCCAATGCCCAAAATGAAGGAAGGAAAGGTTTATTTAGCTTACCCTTTGTGGAGGTTTCAGTCCATACTTAGCTGCTTCAGAGGCAGAGTGGCACATGGCTTCAGAAGGCAAACTGTTCAGGGCAACAAACAGCCAGCAAATGTGTGGAATTGCAGGCTGCAGCAGCCTCTTTTCTCCCCTCTACCTTGTAAACAGCCGGCCCCCACCCAGGGGGCGTGTAGCTCTCACACAGTCTCCATGCCCTCCTCTTCCACAGGCTCAGGATGTATACAAAGTAAGCACCCTGGCTTCCTGCTGAATCACACAGTTAACCTTTTAAACTTCCCAAATTAACACAATAAATAACATCCCAGAAGGGTAAGGGCATGT